>PVJH01008193.1:0-86768 GCA_004026705.1 Nesogale talazaci | reverse complement strand
CCAGCAGCAGCTCTCCAGGAGCAAGGCTGGGCTTCCGACTCCCACCAGGGCAGTGATGCAAAAAAAAAAAAAAAACTTGGGAAGACTCACGATCCAACATGGTGATTTTTGAAAAAAGAAGATATCAAGAGAATAAATAAGTCTGTCTGGAAAGGAGTACAACAGAATGCTCCTTAGAGGAAAGGATGTTGGGACTTTGTCTCGTGTACTTTAGATATGTTATCAAGAGAGACCAATCCCTAGAAAATAACATCGCACTTAATACAGTGGTTTGTGGAACAAAAAAAAAGTCCTTAACCACACTGGCTGCATCAATTGGTGTAACAATTGTGAGGATGAAACTGGACTGGGAAGTATTTCATTCTGTTGGACATAGGGTCGCTATAAACCAGAACTGACTGGATGGTTCTTAACAACAACAATGACAATAGGCATGGTTTAGAGGCCTGGTGATATAGTGAGTTGCTACCTGGGGTTGCTAACTGCAAGGTCAGCAGTTTAAACTACCAACCTTCCCTAAGGAACCTAGATGATATATTACTGTGAAGAGTCATAATCTTGGAAACCCATAGGGCAGTTCTACGCTGTCCTACAGGGTCACTAAAAGTTGGGATTGACTCCATGGCAGGGAGTTTGAATACGCCATGGTTTTGTGATTCTTACAAAATGAATGGGTAGAACTATGCAAATTATGTTCTTGTGGCTCATCAAGAAGACTGGATACATGCTGATAATCAAAGTAAAGTAAATGGAAGCCAGGCTGGGGTAAGATCATGCAAATAGGATGTGCAGAACCCTAATAAAGAAAGTGGTCCATTTTGTCATCAGGTTAGGTTTTCCTGAGATGGAAAATAGACTACCATGAAGAAAAATTAGAACAGCTATGAAAAGCAGTGGAACAAAAGGAAATAGAGGACATAATTGGGGGGGGTGGTAAAGGGCATTTATAGAGGTTTAAATACAGGCATGTACATGGGTGAACATATTTATTTATTTATTTTTTGAGGGGGCATCACTGCTCTCCGGTGGTGGGAGTAGGAGGCCCAGCCCCACTGCTGGAATTGAACCTCCGTCCCAGTGGGCCGCAGTCCCACACACAACCACTACGCCACTGGGGCTCAGCCCCGGGTAAACATATTTATATATGATAATGGGGAAATAGATCTATGTTCATATACTTATAGGTTTGGTATTAAGGCAAGAGATGGGCATTAGACTTCCACTCAAGTATTTCCTCAATGCAAGAATACTTTCTTATATTAAATTGGCATTCCATGATGCTCACCTTCTAGACACGATCACTGAAGACAAAGGTGGTCATAAGCAAATGTGGTGAAGAAAGCTGATGGTGCCTGGCTATCAAAAGATATAGCATCTGAGGTCTTAAAGGCTTGAAAGTAAGCAAGCAGACATCCAGCTGAGAAGCAACAAAGCCCACATGGAAGAAACACACCAGCATGTGTGTCAATGAGGTGTCAAAGGGATCAGGTCTCAGGCATCAGTGAACTAAAAATTATATCATTATAAATGAGGGGGAGTATAGATTGTGGACCCAAAGTCCGGTAATAGATGAAGTGACATCCCCTTACAGAGGGGTCGCAGAGAGGAGATGAGCCAGTCAAGGTGCAGTGTAGCAACAATGAAATATGCAACTTTCCTCTAGTTCTGAAATGCTTCCTCCCACTATCATGATCCTAATTCTACTGACAAATCCAGCTTGACCAGGGAATGTACTCTGGAGCCGAAAACATGGGGATTTCAGGACAGATGATCCCTTTGGGACCAGTGATGGGAGTGGTGATACCAGGAGGTGGAGAGAAGGTGGAGTAGAAAGGGAGAACCAATTGCAGGGATCTACATACAACCTCCTCCCTGGGGTACATATAACTGGGAAATGGGTGAAGGAAAACATCGGACAGTGTGTGATATGACAAAATAATGACAATTTGTAAATTATTAAGGGTTCATGGAGGAGGGGGAATGGGGCGGGAGGGGGAATACGGGGAGCTGATATGGGGCCTATGTTAAAGGAGGATGTTTGAGAATGATGATGGCAATAAATGTGAAAATGTGGCTTCCATACAATTGATGTATGTATTGATCGTGTTAAGAGTTATATGAGCCCCCAATAAAATGATTTATTAAAAAATGATGATGGCAACAAATATAATAATGTGCTTTACACAATGGATGGATGGATGTATTGTGATTAGCGTTGTATGAGCCCCTATAAAATTATTTTTAAAAATTAAAAAGGAAAAGGAAAGCAGTTACACAAATAAATGAATCAATGCCATTAAATGGTATGTGTAGAAGCTGAGGGCTAATGGCACAGTGGTTGTGTGCGGGGCGACCCACAGGGTTGATGGTTCAAATTCAGCAGCATCTCTCCAGGAGCAAGATTGAGCTTCCTACTCCAACCAGGGAAGTGATGCGAAAAAAAAAAAGGTATGTTGGGGCTGAGCCCCAGTGGCGTAGTGGTTGTGCAGGGGACTGCAGCCCACTGGGCTGGCAGTTCAAATCCAGCAGCAACTCTCCAGGAGCAAGGCTGGGCCTCCTACTCTCACCAGAGGGCAGTGATGCCCCCCCCAAAAAATGGTATGTGTAGAAAATGATGATTTGCTGTATGTTTCGTTCTCTGTAGTCTCTTAAAACGAAAACATTTTTTTAAATAATTTTATTGGGTGCTCTTACAGCTATTATAACATTCAATACATTATCTATATCAAGCATGTTTGCACACATGTTGCCACATTCATTTCCAGACATTTCCCACTTGAGCCCTTCGTATAAACTCCTCCCTCCCCCTCCCCCCTTTTTTAAAAATGAATCATTTTATCGGGTACTCATACATCTCCCCTCACGATCCATACATACATCAATTGTATGCAGGCTTCATTTGCACACTTGTTGCCATCATCACTCTCAAAACATCCTCCCTCCACCTAAGCCCCGTGTTTGTGCTCCCCATATTTCCCTTCCCCCTCCCCCCCGCATGAATCTTAAATAATTTACAAACTGCTATTGCTTTTCCATATTGTACACTGTCCCATGTGTCCCTTCACTCACTTCCCTGTTGGTCTTGCCCCAGAGAGGAGGTTATATGTTGATCCCTGAAATTGGTTCCCCCTCTCTACTCCACCATCCCTCCACCCTCCCAGTATCACCTCTCCCATCACTCATCCTGAGGGAATATCTATCCTAAATTCCCCATGTTTCCGACTCCAGTATACATGCCCTGCTCTATCCGGACTTGTCAGGTAGAACTGGGAGCATGATAGTGGGTGAGAGGAAGCATTTGAGAACTAGAGGAAAGATGCATATTTTGTTATTACTACATTGTACTTTAACTGGCCCATCTCCTCCCTGGAACCCCTGTGTAAGAGGATGTCACTTCACCTATTGATGGGCCTTGGGTCGCCAATCTGTACTCGCCCTCATTTATAATGATATAAAAATAATAGCAAGTCAGAAGAAGAGTATATCTTTGGGACCCAGGGTTCCAGGGTTGAGAACATCCTAAACCAAGAAGAGAAAGAGAGCAGTAACACTAGGCACATGAGAATAGGAGCCAGGGTTCCCCAGATCATCAAGCTGCAGAGCTGAAAGTCTTGGCAAGAGCTTTGCTACATATGTGCAACAGGACACAGACTCAAGCTGAAGGAACCTGTCCTCAGAAGGCCAAAAGGAGCTTGTCCTCAGGAGGGATGCATGACAGAGGGAGGGATTTACTTGCTTGCTTGACCAGGAGAAGCTAAGAGAGCTGTCTTGAGCTGTAGAAGGCAGGATGTGGTCTCCAAATTAGGGAACCTTTCAGACTTTGCCTACATGGGTCCTTATCCTGAGTGGTAACCTGTTGATTAGGATCCCAAGTTGAACTTGTTACTTCCCTATTAAGCCTACTAACTGTGAGTATGGTCTGTGAGTCTGTGACCATTGTAATGATCCAGCTGAGAAGTAGAACGTGCCAGTTGGTGCCAGAAATGGTGAAAAGGTTGGAAAGAGAAGGTATGTGTAACTTACACCTCATAGGAATGAGTCTTGGGCTGATGCTAATATTAATTATCCTTGTTCCTCCTGAAAAGAGACAGCTCTGACGCCACCATGCCATTTGTACAAGGCTGTACCATTTCCTGGTGGCAAACTGGCATAGTTAAGCTCACCTAAGTTTTATCTTATAAGATTTCTTATATTATGTCTACATAGACCAAAGATAAACTACATTTGAGAGTTACCCTGATTATCCTGGTAGTTAGGTCAAAAGCTTTGACTATTGTGGGGAAAAGAGAGCTGTGTTGTTTTCCTAATTCTTTATGTTAATTAAATGCAAAGAATTGTAATGATAACATGGTCTTTTAGGTTCACACAGAGGATATTATGATTTGGGTCTTTAAGTCTTTTAGTAATTAGAACCCAGCTAATAAAATACATCTTTTATCATCTCTGACTTGATATTAAGCAAAACAAAAATGCATAAACAGAGCATATAATTGCTACATTTTCATTGTACTTTGTATTTGAGTTATTGATTTAGAGAATACCTTATATTTTCGACTAAAACAGCCTCCTTCCAGACACGCATCTCTGTGTCTGAGACAGGGGTGACTGTGGTTTACAAAGAGGCAATAAAGATCTTTTTCAAGGCAGGCTCTCTTTCTTTGACTCACATGGAAACAGAAAGATTAAAAACTTTACCTGATTTTTATAAAATACTAGAAAAATAGAACCTTCACTCTAGAGATAGTATATATTTTTTGAAATGCCTAAAGTTGACATTTATTTATTTATTTTTCTCTTAAAAATTATTTTTTATTATTTTTGTTTATTTTTTTGGCATCACTGCCCTCTGGTGGTCGTAGGAGCTAACCAGCCTTGCTGCTGCTGGATTTGAACCACCAAGCCAGTGGGCCGCAGTCCCGCACTCAACCACTAGACCACCAGGGCTCAGCCCAAAAAATTCTTTTATTGAGGACTCATACAACTCTTATGACAACCCATACATAAGTCCATTGTGTGTCAAGCACATCTGTGCATCCACTACCCTTATCATTCTCATAACATTTGCTTTCTTTTTAAGCCCTTGAAATTGGCTCTGAGATCATGTATGTGTATATATGTATATGTGTGTGTGTGTGTGTGTGTGTGTATATATATATGGCATCACTGCCTCTGGTGGTTGTGGGCGCTATCCAGTGCCGCTCTGGATTTGAACCGCCAAGCTCGCAGTCAACCACTTAGGCCATCGGGGCTCAGCCAATCGAGATCGTATATTTTTATGATAATAAAAAGTATACATTCCTATAAAATAAGGAGATACCCACTCCTTAGAATAATCAACTATTTGAGCTGAAAAGGGCAGTATTTGCCTAAGGACAAAATTCAGATGGTAGCAAGGGTTAAGAAAGGAGGAATGGAAGTAGGCATTACAAAGAAAAAGTGGAGACAGTAATGGTTATATTGTGGTGATTGCAATCAATAACAGGAAACAAAATGAGTATGAATTATTGAATGGAAAACTGTTTTGCTGTGTAAAGCTTCAGCCAATTCACAAGAAAAAGTTTTGAAAAGAACCTTAAAAAATAGTATGGCTGAGCCCCAGTGGCATAGTGGTTGAGTGCGGGACTGCAACCCATTGAGAGGGTGGTTCAAATCCAGCAGCAGCTCTCTAGGAGCTGGGTGTCCTACTCCCAAAAGAGGGCAGTGATGTCCCCCCCAAAAATAGTAATACATATTCACCCTGGACAATGTAGAAAATGCAGCGTGCCCTTTGAACCACCATTCCTATTTCTAGACCTTTGTTCTTGCACATGATTGTGCATGGGTGTTTACTGTGATATCCTTTGTAATGACAGAACCCTGCAATCAGAAATGTCCATCAAATGGAGAATGGTTTAGCAACAGTATCTCCTCTATATTGAATCTAAGTAACAGCTTACAAATATGAAGTTAATCTTTATGAATTTATATGAAATTATTTCACATACATATATAGTTTTTCATAGTAAATTTATCTTTATAACAACTAGACACTGCTTTTCCTAGTGAAGAAGCTATATCATCAGTATTTTAGTAAAATACATTGTACATCATCCTCACCCCAAAACATAATGACAATTTAGACTGGAAAAACTCAAAGTATGCTTCCAGTCCCTCTTTGTGACTGGAAAGCACTTCCTCTCTATCCATGTAGCTTTCACTGTTTGCCTCTTTGTGCCCTGGAAAGGAGTGCTCTTTTGATTTTTTCTCAAAATAGCATAAACTTAAAATCTGAAGTAGTACAGGGTTTTTAAATGCAATGTCGCAATCTCCTCTCCACTTCCATTCCATCTTCTGGATTCTCAGACCCACTTCCTAGAAGGAATAATTTTTAAAATCATTTTATTGGGGGCACTTACAGGTCTGGTAGTCATTCATCCATCCATCCATCCATCCATCCATCATGTAAAGCATATTTGTACATATATTTCCACCATCATTTTCAAAACATTTTCTCCTTGGGCCCTTGGTCTCAGCTCATTTTCTTCCCCTCCCTCATCTTTCCTCCCTCATGAACCCTTAATAATTTATAAATTGTATTTTTCATGTCTTACACTGACTGCTGGCTTCCTTCACCCTCTTTTCTATTGTCTCTCCCCTTAGGAGGGATGTATATGCCCATCATTGTGATTGGTTTCCCCTTTCTCCCCACGCTTTCTGCTTCCCCTCCTGGTTTTGCTACTCTCATTCTTGGTCCTGAGGGGTTTATCTGTCCTGGATTCCCGGTATTGCAAGCTCTTATCTGTACTCATGTACATGCTCTGGTCTAGGTGGATTTGTAAGGTAGAACTGGGATCATGGTAGTGTGGTGGGGGTAGCATTAAAGTAGTAGATGCAGAGGTTCCCAAACTTATATGGTCTACTGTCCTCTTTAAAAAAATTCCTCATGATCTCCCTTGCAATAAAAACCTTTTGTACTTAAGCCCAGAATCCAAGGTAAAGTGTAGGTTTCTGCTCTTATAATGCCCTTAGATCATTCCACACACCACCAGGGCAGGGGCGGGGGGGGACGGTGGCGCTCACTTTGGCAAACTGTGAACTAGAGGAAAGTTGTATGTCTCATTGGTGCTGTACTGCACCCTGAGTGGCTCGTCTCTTCCTTGTGATCCCTTCTGTAAGGGGATGGCCAATTGTCTACAGATGGACTTTAGGTCTCCTCTCCACCCTCCCCATTATTCACATCAATATAATTGTTTGCTTCGGGTCTTTAATGCCTGATCCTTGATCCCATCGACACCTCATGATTACACAGTCTGGTGTGCTTCTTCCATATGGGCTTTGTTGCTTCTCAGCTACATGGCTCTGCTTGCTTATATCCAAGCCTTTAAGACTCTCTAGATGCTCTATATTTTTGTTTTATTGTTGTTGTTTTTGTGGGCATCACTGCCTCTGGTGGTCGTGGGCACTACCCAGTGGCGCTCCTGAGAGCTGCCGCAGGATTTGAACCGCCAGGCCTGCGGGCTGCAGTCCCGCACTCAACCACTTATGCCACTGGGGCTCAGCCTGATGCTCTATCTTTTTATAGCCAGGCCCATCAGCTTTCTTCACTACATTTGATTATGCACCCATTTTCTCTTCAGCGATCACGTTGGGAGGGTGAGCATCACAGATTGCCAGTTTAATAGGACAAAGTGTTCTTGTCTTGAGGGAGTAATTGGGTAGAGCCCATTTGTCCACCTCCTATCTTAATACTTAACGTATAAATATATGTACATCTATTTCCCTATCATTATTATACACGTATTTGCATATGCACATGCCTGTATTTACACCTTTATAAATGCCCATTGCCTCCTAGTTCTTTAGAATGAATAATTTTTTAACCATTTCTCTTTTTAATTCCTCTTGAAGTTACCCACTTGTGTTAGGTCATGTTGTCTAGAGAGACAAATCCAGACATTCATCTAAGTACAAGAAAGTGCTTTATGTTAAGAAGTAATTATATATCAAGAAGATATTTCTGTCCTATCAACCCAAGTTTATAAATCCTTCTTCAGACTCATGTACCTGCATGCCAGTGATGCAGAATGTTGAACCAGGAAACAGGAGGACCACAGGCCAGTAGGTGAAAGAGTCACATGGATCCAAAGTGAGTATAACCATGGCAGCGCACTGACAGCCCTGGACATCTGTGGTGGAGTTCCAACAGGGACTGGTCAACAGAAGTTGCCAATTATTTCTAATATGTAGGCCACACCCCCAAGGTGACCTCATAAGGCTGTGGCCCGATTGACAGGTTGGACTCCACCTCTACTCTTTCATAAAATTCAAGTAGACATAATATCATCTAACTACCACATCACTTAATTAAAAGAATAGGCAAATTAAATGGTGTTGTAGTTAGATAATTATATGTCTACTTGGATTAAAAGAATAGGCAAATCACGTACAAGAAGCACACCAGCCTGTCTATAGACAAAGCAGGTGCACAAGCAAAAGTGATAAAGAAAACTGATGATGCCCAGCTATCAAGGAAAATAGAGTCTGGGACCTTATAGGCTTGATGCAAGCAGCCATGTAGCTGACAAGCAACAAAACCCACATGGAAGAAGCACAGCAGCCTCGGTGATCATGAGGTGTTGAGGGGATCAGCTATCAGGCATGAAAGAACAAAATATCATATCATTGTGAATGAGGGGGAGTGCAGAGTAGAGACCCAAAGTCCAACTGTGGGCAACTGGACATTTCCTCACAGAAGGCCCAGGGAGGAGATGAGGCAGTCAGGGTGCAGTGTAGCAAGAATGAAACATACAATGTTCCTCTGATTCTTAAATGCTTCCCCCACACCCACTCTCATGATCCCAATTCTACCTTAAAAATCTCACAGGACCAGAGGATGTACGTGGGTACAGAAAGAAACTGGAAACACATTCTAGGGAAACATTCTAGGGAATCCAAAACAGAAGAACCCCTTTGGACAAGTGGTGAGAAGGAAGTGGGGTAGAAAGGGAGAAGAGATTGCAAGGATCTACATATAACCTCCTCTCTGGGGGACAGACAGTGAAGAATTGGGTGGTATAAGACATGACCAAATAATAATAATTTATAAATTATCAGGGGTTGATAGTGTCGTGGGGTGGGAAGGAAAAATGAGGAGAGGATACCAGGTGCTGAAGTAGAAAACAAGTGTTTTGAGAATCATGAGTGAAACAAATGTACAAAAGTGCTTGACACAATGGATGCATGTGCAGATTGTGATAAGAGTTGTACAAGACCCCCCCAAAATTAATTTAAAAATAGGCAAATAATTTTAAAACAAAGTATGCCCTCAAATTTTATAATAAAAACATTGATTTCTCATCTCCTTTTTGTTCTCAGAAATAACAACTTTCTTCTCCTTTTTTATCTGTGCTTAATACATAGCTCAAAGATCAGAATCACACAGAAAAGTACACATGGACTAGTCTTTTTTAATTTAAATAATTTTATTAAGGACTCTTACGGCTATTATAACATTCAACACATCATCTGTATCAAGCACATTTGCACACATGTTGCCACATTCATTTCCGAACATTTTCTACTTGAGCCCTTGGTATAAGCTCCTCATAAATAAAAAAAAGCTCCTCTTTCTCCTCCCCCCTTTTTAAAAAATTAATCATTTTATTGGGTACTCATACACCTCCCTCATGATCCATACATACATCAATTGTATGCAGGCCTCTTTTGCACACTTGTTGCCATCATCACTCTCAGAACATCCTCTCTCCACATAGGCCCCCAGCTCCACCTCCCCATATTTCCCTTCCCCCTCATGAACCTTTAACAATTTACAAATTGTTATTTCATATTGTACACTGTCCCATGTGTCCCTTCACTTAATTCCCCGTTGGCCATGCCCCAGAAAGGATGTTACATGTAGATTCCTGAAATTGGTTCCCCCTTTCTATTCCACCATCCCCCCACCCTCCCAGTATCACCACTCCCATCACTAGTCCTGAGGGAATATCTATCTTAAATTCCCCATGTTTCCAACTCTAGTATACATCTCCTGTTCTAGCCGGACTTGTCTGGTAGAACTGGGAGCATGATAGTGGGTGGGAGGAAGCATTTGAGAACTAGAGGAAAGATGCATAGTTCATTGTTACTACACTGTACTTTAACTGGCTCATCTCCTCCCTGCAACCCCTCTGTAAGAGGATGTCACTTCACCTATTGATGGGTTTTGGGTCACCAATCTGTACTCCCCCCTATTTATAATGATATAATTTTAGCTCTTTGACGCCTGACACTGGATCCCTTCAGCACCTCATGGTCATGCAGGCTGGTGTGCTTCTTCCATGTGGGCTTTGTTGCTTCTGAGTTGGATGGCCGCTTGTTTACTCAAGCCTTTAAGACCCCATAGCCAGGCACCATCAGCTTTCTTCATCACATTTGCTTGTGCACACATTTGCACATGGACTACTCTTATTCCCTCTTTCATCCAAATTCACTTTTGTCTGTTTCTTGTAAATTCTTCCAGTGCTCAGACAAATTCAGATGTTCCCCTCCTTTGTTACACAAAAGAAGCACACTCTAGACATTACCTTGAAGCTTTTAAACATTTAACAACATATCTTCATGTCACTACATAAAAATCCTCCTCATTCTTTAATAGCTGGATAATGCTCCATTGGGTAAATGCACCACGATTTAGTTAATCAGGACCTTACTGGCAGGCACTTTATTGTTTTCTTTCATTAAGATAGAATGTTCTGAAAATAAGGCAGTACACTGGAAGATTTGGAACATAGTTTTGGTCATTTACTGTTTGAAAAAAAAAGCTTCTAGAATAAGATGAGGGGAGCAAGTGATTCGGTGCGGAAGTGAGCCAGTTTTCTTTAATAGCTCAGCAAAATTTAGGATTTCCCACATAAACATTTTCAGGTGTTTTGGGAACAAAAGTAGTCCCTTACATTTACAAATAAATAAGTTTCAGAAGGCTGATAATACTAATATACATACTTAACCTGTGTCTCCACTAAAAGAGTTTTAGCTATATCAAGCATGAACGACAGATTTATAAATTATTATTATTTGCATGCCTTAGACTGACTGATGTTTCCCTTCACCCACTTTTCTATTGTCCATCCCGCTGGGACGGGTTTATATAAAGATCATTGTGATTGGTTTCCTCATTCTCCCCACCTTCCCCTTCCCCTCCTCATATTGCTACTCTCATCATTGGAATTGAGGGGTTTATCTATCTTGGATTCCCTGTGTTTTCAGCTCTTATCTGTACCCATGTACATGTTCTGATCTAGCCAGATTTATAAGGTAATAAAATTTGGGTCATGATAGTGGGGGAGGGGGGAGCATTAAAGAACTAGAGGAAAGTTGTGTATATTTTATTGGTGCTATATTGCAACCTGGCTGGCTCATCTCTTCCATGCGACCCTTGTAAGGGATGTTCAATTGTCTACAGATGGGCTTTGGGTCTCCACTTCATACTCCCCTTCATTCACATTGATTTAATTAAAAAAAATCATTTCATTGCTGGCTTATACAATCTATATATACATTGTGTCAAGCATATTTATACATTTGTTGCTTTCATCATTCTCAAAACATTTTCTTTCTATTTGAGCCCTTGATATCAGCTCCTCATTTTCCCCTCTCTCCCTCAACCTCCCTTCCTCAGGAACCCTTGATAATTTGTAACTTATTATTTTTCATGTCTTATATTGTCTGATGTCCCCCTTTGCCCAATTTTCTGTTGTCAGTCCCGCAGGGAGGGAGTTATATGTAGATCATTATGATTGGTTCCCCCTTTCTCCCCACCTTCCCTTTCCCCTCCTGCTTTCTCTACTCTCATTAGTCCTGGATTCCCTGTGTTTCCAGATCTTATCTGTACCTGTGTATATGCTCTGGTCTAGCCAGATTTGTAAGGTAGAATTGGGGCCAGGATAGTGTTGGGGAGGAAGCATTAAAGAACTAAAGGAAAGTTTGGTGTTTCATTGGTGCTATACTGCACGCTGATTGGCTCTTCTCCTCCCCTTAACCCTTCTGTAAGGGCATGTCCAGTTGCCTACAGATGGTCTTTGGGTCTCCACTCCACAGTCCCCCTCCTTCACATTGAAATGATTTTTTGTTCTGGGTCTTTGATGCCTGATTCTATCAACACCTCATGATCACACAGGACGGTGTGCTTCTTCCATGTGGGCTTTGTTTCTTCTCAGCTACATGACTATTTGTTTATAAATTACCAAGGGTTCGTTGAGGGAGGGATGGTGGGGGAGGGACAATGGTTGCCCCTGGTTCAAGGGACAATGTTTCAAGTTAAAAGAAAATGTTTTGAAAATGCTGATGGCAACATATGTACAAATGTGCTTGACATAATTATGGATGGATGGATTGTGATAAGAGCTGTAAGAGTCCCCAGTAAAAGAATTTTTTGGGGGGGCATCCCTGTACTCTGGTGGTGGGAGTAGGAGGCCCAGCCTTGCTCCTGGAGAGCTGCAGTAAAAGGATTCTTTTAAGACAAATGGAAAGTTTTAATTACTGATAAACAATATATTGTTCTACAATGTAGGTGTCTTTTCAAGGTACTTTTGAGCATATGAATATTTTACCCTGCATGCTGACTTAAAAAGCAAACAAACAAACCAGAAAACTTTTTTTTGGGGGGGCATCACTGCCCTCTGGTGGTCATGGAGCTACCCAGCCTTGTGCCCGGAGAGCTGCTGCTGGATTTGAATGGCCAAACCTATGGGCCGCACTCCCGCACTCAACCACTATGCCACCGGGGTTCAGCCCACCAGAAAACTTTTCATTGTGATTTAAGAATCCAAGGTGGTTCCATGAGTTCGGTTTGGGCTGGTCACTGTAATGTCAATGTTCCAAACCCACCAGCTGCTCAGAGAGTGACTATCTGCCTCCATAATGATTGCAACCCCCTCCCCCCATTACAGAAGTGCAGTGGGGAGGAGATGAGTCAGTCAGGGTGCAGTGTAGCAATGATGAAACATACAAATTTCCTCTAGTTCACAAGTGTTTTCTCCTTCCCGCCCCCCATCATGATCCCAATACTTCCTTACAAATTCAGCTGGATCAGAGGATGAACACTGTTATAGAGAGGAACTGGAAACACAAGGATTCCAGGACAGATGATCCCTTCAGGACCAGTGGTGAGAGTGGTGATATTGGGAGGGTGGAGGGAAGGTGGGGCAGAAAGGGGGACTCGAGCACAAGGATCTACATATAACCTCCTCCCTGGGGTACAGACAACAGGGAAGTGGGTGAAGGGAGATATTGGCCAGTGTACGATATGACAAAATAATGCATAAATTATTAAGGGTTCATGAGGGAGGTGGGGAGGGGAGGGAGAGGAAAAACTGAAGAGCTGATAACAAAAGTTCAAGCAGAAAGCAAATGTTTTGAGAATGATGAGGGCAACAAATGTACAAATGTGCTTGACAGAATGCATGGTGAAGGGACTGTGACAAGTTCTCAATAAAATGATTTAAAAAAAAGATTTCAGCCTCAGGAAAACTACAGAGCAGTTTTACTTCGTCTTCTAGGGTCGCTATGAATCAGAATAAATGCAATGCCAGTGTTTCATTTCCTTTTCATGTTCTGATTTAGGTCAATGCTTACAGAGCAAATTGGGTTGCCATTCAACACTTGATGAAGATTCTGCTTTGTGACGTTGATTGCAACTCCACAATGTAACAGTATTCTCCCAGTTTCTCCCCGTGTTTCCATTTCTAATCTTCCTTCTTTTCTATCCCTTCTGCCTTCTGAATTTTATCATTGAGCAAATATTGGTCTTTTGATCTTGTATACTGTGCTAGTCCAGGTAGGCTAGAGGAACAAATTTCATAGACACGCATATGGATATAGGGAAAGGGTTTATATACAAAAGGAATGTGACACTAAGAAGGTATCCCAATCCAGTCCAGTACAAAGTCATAAGTCCGATATTAACCCATATGCCCGAAATCAGTCTACAAAGTCTCCTTCCGACTCACGAAGTCACAGGTCAGTGGGTGCAGAATTCTGGTGCTGGCAGGGGTCTCCCCATGGCTCCTCGCTTCCAGGGCTCAGGGTCCATCAACAGCATGCCGCTCCAGCTTCAGAGGTCTGGCTCGATCAGGGCAAAGCCATGTGGTCTCTCCGCCGGCTCCTCCAGCTTCTTGGACGCTGCCATCTTGTCTTTTCCGTGACTCTTCACCTCTGAGACTAACTCCCAACAACTGGGGAAGATAGCTTCTCATCTTCACAAGGGAAATATCATGATATTTCCCAGAAGTTTCAGGAGAAAGCCATGCCTCATTGGCTACTCAATGGCTATCTCCAGATTAACAGGCTAGACTCCACCCCTACATTTCAATCATAAAATTAACATAAACACATGACTGCCACATGTACTTAGTTTCTCCAAGGAGTGTATACATTCCAGGTGTCATTATAGACATATCTATTTTTTCTCTCATAGTTGCACCCTAAGGGTATGTTCCATTCTAAGACCATATTCTCATGGTTCCACCAGTCTGTATCAGACCAGTCTGCCTGGTCACTTATTTTCTTTTTTATGATTTTGAGTCTTTGTTCTGCTGTTTTTTCGCCCACTCTATTCAGGACCTCCTTCTGTGGCTGCTTTCAGAACAGGGTCATGGGCTGAGATCTGGGTGGCCCATCAGTTCTGTGGATTAATTGTTTCCACGTGCCTTTGAATTTCTTCACTCACTATTGCTCTAGAGAGAAGAGACCTATATTTGCGTCTTAGATGGCTTCTAATATACTTTTAAAACTCCAGTTGCCACTCACCACAGTAGAATTAATACATTGTTTTTTGGACAATGTTATGCCTCCACTTGACTGAACCAAACAACAATTACATGCCAATGAACTTATTTATTCATTTTTAAAATCATTTTGTTGGGGGCTCATACAACTCACCATAATCCATACCTACATCCATTGTGTCAAGCACATTTGTACATTTGTTGCCTTATTCATTCTCAAAACATTTGCATTCTACTTGGTAGCAGCTCCTCATTTTTCCCCTCCCTCCCCGCCCCCCCTCCTCAGAAACCCTTAATATTTTTGGGGGGGCATCACTGCCCTCTGATGGTCATGGAAGCTACCCAGCCCTGCTCCTGAGAGCCATTGCTGGATTTGAACCACCAAGCCCACAGGCCGCAGTCCCGCACTCAACCACTTACGCCACCGGGGCTCAGCAATAATTTATAAATTATTATTTTTCATGTCTTACAGTGTCTGATGTCCCCCTTCTCAGAATTTGCTATTATCTCTCTCCCAGGGAGTGGGTTTTATGTAAATCCTTCTGATCAGTTTCCCCTTTCGACCCCACCTTCCCTCCACCCTCCCGCTATCACCACTCTCACCACTGATCCTGAAGAGATAATCAGTCCCGAATTCCCTGTGCCTCCAGTTCCTATCTGTACCAATGTACATCCTCTGGTCTAGCTGCACTTGCAATGTAGAATTGAGATCATGATAGTGGGGAGTGGAGAGGAAGCATTGAAGAACTAGAGGAAAGTTGTATTTTTCATCATTGCTACACTGCACTGGCTATTCTCCTCCCTGTGATCCTTCTGTAAGGGGATGTCCAGTTCCCACAGATGGGTTTTGGTTCCCCACTCTGCATTCCCTCTTATTCACAATGATATGACTTTTTGTGCTTCTTCCAAGTGGGCTTTGTTGCCTTTCACCTAGATAGCTGCTTTTTTGTTTTCAAGACTTTAAGACCCCAGATGCTATATCTTTTGATAGCTGTAACCACCAGCTTTCTTCGTTACATTTGCTTATGCATCCATTTGTCTTGAGTGATCATATCAGGAAGGTGAGCATCATGCAATGCCAGTTTAATACAACAAAATGTTCTTGCATTGAGGTAAGACTTGAGTGCGAATACAATGTCTATCTGCTACCTTAATACTAAACCTATTAGCATATGCATGTAAATGTCTTCCCCTATCCTCACATGTAAATATATCTACATGTGTACATGTCTGTATTTTGACCTCTATAAATGCCCTTTGCCTCCTAGTTCTTTCCTCTAGTCCCTTTTCCTTTCCTCTCGTCCAACTGTCATGCTCAGCCTACATTTGAGTTTCAGTAATTCCTCTTGGTTATATTGTCCTTGATCAAGCCCTACCGGGCCTCTAACACCTCCTCGCCACTGATTTTTGAGTCACTTGTTGTTCCCTTGCCCCCGGGTTTGTTAACACCCACTTGATTTCCACTGCCTCCTCCCTCTCATGTCTCCCTGGAACCCTGAGTCCAGTTGTTTCCTCCTCCAGATTGTTTACCCACCATATGGTATCTAGGCAGAGATAATAATACACACAAAAAACAAGACACAGCAAAACTAAACAACAACAACAACAAACCAATGGCAAAAAACGAGAAAAGCCTGTATATAGGTAATGGTCTGTTTGTTGGCATTTACGAGTGTTTTCCAGTCAAATCTGATCGGGTGACATGCCCTGGGCCCAAAGCCTGTTTTCGGTACTCCCTCAGGATTTCCTTGCTCTGCTCCCCTTGCTGTACTGTTGTACTCCCTTTGTGTTTTATCTTGGTGTGGTGGGGTCAGACTGGGTGTGATTTCCACACTGTGTCTCCAGTGCTGTCCACTGTAGTGTTATGAGTCAGTCAGGGATGTCTGTATCATAGTGGGGTCAGCCAAATGGTTTTCTCTGTGCATTGGCTTCTCTGAGTGGGAATATCTTCCTCAAGGCTTTGTGGACCAGCAATGTGTTCCACTCTCTCTTCCTTCCTCTTCATTTGTTCCTGTGTACTCTAATCAGACATGTGCCTCTCCTTGACCTGTAGCTTCAGTGCTGTCCTCTGGAGTGAATTCTTCTGGGGAGAGGGGCAGTTGTCCAGGTAGTTGGGATTGGTGCCGGCCTCTCAGAATTCTCTACTGGTTCCCTGTTTCATGACAATACCAATAAACTTTAATGGTGTTCTAAATTTTGGTCCTGAGCCCCCAAGTGCAGTGTCTCATTCCATTCAGATGTTTGGTAATGGCTAAAAAGTTTTCATAGTTTTGACCCTTCTATGCCATGATATGTTCATGGATATATTTGCAGCACATATGTAGAAATATTCTTGGTTAAGCCCATATCATTAGTGCAGTTCCATACTACTCCCACTATTAATAACTTCATAGAATGTTTCTTTTTGTTAATAAACCTTTTCTTGATTTTTAATAGCAGTAATATGATACAATATGTGCCTCTTGTGGAAGGCACCAATACTCGCCACTATACAACCAACGCTGCACTCCCTTGTGGTTGACTAGTTTCAGTCAGCATCTCTCCTCCATGTTGATATATGTTATGAAGTGTTTCACAGACGTATCCACTGATGAGCACTTAGGTTGTTTCTATCTTTTTGCTACCGTCAGTAGACTATAAGAGATACATCTTATATACAGAGACACAAAGTAAATCTAAATTCAATGATTTCAAAAACATATATCAAGTAAAGGGCAACCCAAAAAAGCAAGAATGGCAATATTAATTTTTTCACAAAATTTACGTTAGTCCAGGTTGACTAGGGAAACCAATTGAGGGACATTCATATACGTATATAAAAGCTTTATATCAAAGAAGAATTGTATATTAAGAACACATCTTTGTCCAGTCCACATCATGTCCACATGTTCAATACTAGTCTATAAATTCCTCTTCAGACTCACACAGCACATACAATGATGCCAAATGCAAGAAGCGTGGTTAGAGAGTCTTGTGGATCCAGTGGCGAAGGAAACATCACAGCACTGGCATGGATGTCCATGTGGCTCCTCTAGCTTCAGGGCTCTGGCTGCCATCAGCATAGCTCCATGTGGCTTGTCAGCAGGAAGATGAAGTGGAGAGAGTGGTGGCCCTCCTCCCAGGAGAAACAGAGATCATCCCCAGAATCCTCCAGGTGGATGTTACTTTGTGACCTGATTGACAGCTATGTTGGACCCCTAAATTCTCTTTACCAAGTTGACATGAAATTATGTAACTACAACATATACTTTAACACAAAATCCAGCAAAGCCAAGCAATGACATCATATAATGATGAAAACATCAATTGAATAGGAATATACAACCATAATAAATATTAAGATCAGTAAAAAAGTATTTTTTGCCAAGTCACAGAAATCATTATTAAATAAAAATATCAAAATTTAAAGCTATTAAGCACCTCATTGCATGGATGAATCTGGAAATCATTATGCTGACAAAAGGCAAATATTTGATGAGACCACTGTTTGGGGATATGAGTGGAGCGAGGGGCACAAGGTGCAGACATTCAGTCCAAAGACTTTGGGTGTCACTAAGGGAGGGAAGATGAAACAATAGACTAGAGAGTTGACAGGTATTAATTGGGGCAAAGTGGTTTTATAATTCAGAAAAGAGAGAAGAGAAATTAAAGGAGGGAGAATAAGGTAAGTTCTAGGGGTTGGGAAGGGTTGAAAAGTAACAATCTATTGAGCACAAAACTAATGGTTGAAAATGTAAACTCACCCCTACCCTCACCCAGCACCTAATTCACAATAAAAATATTTTAAAATGTAAATCTATGGGGGATTTGGGACATCATCTCCAACTACGTTCATACACTTCTGAAGGTGATGTATCCATCTCCCAAACCCTTCTATTTTCCCCCTCCTCCCATGAACCCTTGATAATTTATAAATCATTATTATTTTTTCATGTCTTACACTGTCTGATGTCTCCCTTCATCCACATTTCTGTTGTTCATCCCCCAGGGAGAAGATTATATGTAGATTCTTGTAATTGGTTTCCCCTTTATTTCTCATCTTCCCTCCCCCCTTCCGGTATCGCCACTCTTACCTCTGATCCTGAAGGATCATCTGCCCTGGATTCCCTATGCTTCCAGTTCCTATCTGTACCAGTATACATCCTCTGGTCTAGGCAGATTTGTAAGGTTAAAACACTACTTTCAATGAAAGACTGAGCACGACTCAAGAGAAACTCTAAGCAACACTCTCAACTAACTTGACCTCATAAATATATATTCTACTCCATGACAACACAATACACAATCTTTTCTAACAAAGAGGAAACAGTATTCATAATAGATGATAGGTTAAACCAAAAAACAAGATTTAGTAAAATTTAAAACATCAAAATACTACAATAGAAAAAAAAACATAATACAACAAAACAAACAAAAAAAAACCCCAAATACTACAATAACAAGAATACTAAATTCCTATCAGTAGAAGATTTGATTTTTTAAAAGCATTTCTTATTTTTTGTTTTTTTTTGGGGGGGGGCATCACTGCCCTCTAGTGGGATAGAAGACTTGATTTTTAACAACTTCTGGTATATACACACAATGGAATACTATGCATCCCTGAAAAACACTTATGAAACTGTGAAACACCTCAAAGCATGGAGGGATCTGGAAGACATTTTGCTGAGTGAAGTTAGTCAAGCACAAAAAGACAAATACTATAGTAGTCCACTGCTGTAGGAACAAGCTCCGGAAGCATCCAGTTTGCTGACTGGGGGCTCCAACAACCTGGTAGAGACCCTGACTGGTGCCAATGAACCAGGCACCATCTGCTCTAGGTAAGTATTTTAAAGGTCACTTGACTGGAGGGGGCCTTACATCAGCTGAGATCAAATGGTCAAGGTAGCAGGGATGGAGTGGGGGTGTTATCTACTGAGTGGCTACCATGTAAATCTATGATGAAGTCCCCCAGACAGGTGGACACTCCTATCAGAGGGAAGAGGGATACTGATGGGAAAAATAATGCAGGAGAGAGGAAAGGGAGTAAACAAGTCTGGGGGACATGTTCTTGGCCAAACCTGTGGATCTGGGCGAGAGGCGTAGAAAGTGCAGGATGCTGCTATGTTTTCTAAAAGCAGTCTTACGCTGCTGGGTATCCACGCCCTTAGGTAGCTGGAAGTCACGCTTGGAATAAAACCTCAGGCCATCTCACTTGCTATTCTTCCATTTTAAACCTCTGAAACAGTCTATCAGAATACTTCCAACGCCCCCATAGTAACAGCTAAATTCCTATAATGATTGGATGTAAAATCCTGTAATATAACTGGACACCTGGCTCAGCCAGCTACACCTTATTTACATAATTCTTCCGGTAACACCTCATTTACATAGCCCACAGTGTGGGTCAATCATTTTTCATGATGTCAACCCATGACCATATAAGGAAGTGTGATCTGATTGGTCAGTGAGACTTATGTAAGCCTTGCAAAAGTTGTATTAAAGTTTGATCTGCTTCTGGAGCCTGGTCTCCAGAGTCTGTGTCGGTGGATCCCCCTCCCTCACTTCCCTGTGGGTTGGACCTGTTCCCACAAGGACACAAATGCATCTTTCTTGGAAAAGAGGGAGGACCAACCGCCATTTGGGAGAAGAATGACTGAAAATGCTTTGGGGGACACTAGCGCGGGAGTGTTATTGGTGGTATACACCAAGTGGGCCTCATTGACCCTGGCTTCTAGGTACATCCTGGGAACCCAGGCCATGTGCTATGGAATGCTGGGACACAGAATCCTAGATCTTCACAGAATATGGCATGCTCCAGAGGCTACATTGGTGTGATCCAATGTGGAAACCCCACTAATTGAACTGGACACTACTTCAGACACACTTGTTACCTGAGGACCTAAGTCAGAAAATACATGGTGTCTGCGGAAGTGAAAGATAGCTGTACCAAGATGTTTGAACTATTGTTTGGCAGACAAATATGATCTTGATTAAGATATGTGTTGTGGGGGAAAACAAAGATATGTGTTGTGTATTCGAGGTCATCTTCTTGAAGTTGTATATTTTTCTGTGTTTCAGTACATGCAAACCCAGGAGTGGTGAACCTATATAGGGGCAGCAAGTAGAATAAGGGTTTGGGGAGGGGAACTAATGTAGGGGGGGGAGTCTAAAAATGAGGTGATGTTAAGGAGTACAGGTAGAAAAAGAATGTTTGGAAACTGATTGTGGTAGCAATTGCAGAATTCCACTTGACTTGATTGAACTATGGAATGATATGCTATATGTATTTGTTCCCAATTAATAAAAATTTAAAGATACTACAAAGCAACTTCTCATGTCACAGGACCATAGAATTAGAAGTCAACAACAGGAAGATCAAGGGAAAATACAATCAAACATATGAAACTGAATAACACCCTGCTTTAAAACTACTGGGTAACAGGAGAAATCAAATATGAAATGATAAAGATTCTTGAATCAAATAAGAATGAAACCACAGCATACCAACATCCTTAGGATGTAACAAAAACAATTCTCAGAGGACTATTTGTAGCAATAAACCTACACAACAAAAAAGAACCAAAATAAACACCTTAGCCTAACATCTTCTACAAGGAGGGGGGGTAATTTTTAAGCCTACAGCACATGAAGAAGAAAAAAAGAAGGATGAGAGCAGAAGGCTGGGCCTCCTTCTCCCACCAGAGGGCAGTGATGCCCCCCCAAAAAAAGAATAGAGCAGAAATAAAACAAAACAGAAAAACATTAGAAGGCATCAATAAGAGTATCAGTTGGTTCTGTGAGAGAATTAATAAACTCAACAAATCACTGGCAAATGTAACAAAGGAAAATAAGATGCAAATACTATAAACAAAAAATTCAATAGCTGACATCACATAGAACCAACTAAAATAAAAAAGGATAATAACATAAAAACAGAAGAACTATACTCTAATAAATTTGAAAGCCTACAAGAAATGGAAAAATTTTTAGAAACACACCCCCTACACAAACTAACACAATCTGGGACAAAAACTTAATTTGATCCATGCATAAAGGGGTAGTTGAAAAGTTCTTAGAAGCAGTCCCAACAAAAAAAGTCCTGGCTCAGATAGCATCACTGGTGAATTCTACCAAACAGTCAAGGAGAGCTGACACACGTTCTATTCCAGAACATGTAACAGGATGGAATACACCCAAACTCATTATGTGAAGCAAACATAACCCAAACACTAAAGTCAGGCAGGCAAACCTACTGTTATTGGGTTTAAGTTTGACTCGTTGCAATCCTATATAGGATTCCTGAGGCTAGAAATCTTTACAGGAACAACCTCACTTTTCTCTTGAAGAGCGACTGCTGAGTTGAACCACCACCCTTCTGGATAGCAGTCTAATACTTACCCAAACAGGATTCTTAAAACAGGCAAAAACACTACTAAGAAAGATAATTATAACACAACATTCCCTCATGAACATCAGAGCAAATATTCTCAACAAACTACTGAACAATGGAATAAAGAAGCATAGCAAAAACTAATGATACATGTGGTAGTTACATAATCTGTTGTAAATTTGAGGCTTACGAGTGAAAATGTGGAGTTTGATCTGTTAATCAAATCACAGCTTGATGACCTGATTTGAAGGCGCTGAGGAGATAACTAACTTGTTGGAGGTGAGGCATACACTCAGGACCAGCAAGACATTCCTGTTGACAAGCTACATGGAGCCATGCTGATGGCAACCAGCGTCTTGGAGCTGGAGAAGCCACGTGGAGGTCACTGCCAGTGCTTAGATGCATACACAGCCACTGGATCCACAAGACTTTCTACCCATTGGCCTGTGATTGTCCTGAATTCAGTGTCATTGCATGTGTTTCATGAGTCTGAGGAAGACTTTATTTATAAATTGGTTTCAGACATGGATGGACTAATATCAGAATTATGGACTTGGTTGGGATGTTTTCTCAATATTCAATTGCTCTTGTATATAAACCTCTTTCTTTTTTAACAAGAAGTTTATTTAAGCAACAAGACACTTGACTTGAAGAGAAAACTATCTAGGCTTCATTTCCCTTTTTATTTTTTCAACGATTTTATTGAAGGCTCTAACAGCTCTTATAACATTCACTACATCATTTGTATCAAGCATATTTGTACACATGTTGCCATATTCATTTCCAAATATTTTCTACTTGAACCCTTGGTATAAGCTCCTCTTTCCCCCTCCCTTTTTTTAATGAATCTTTCTATTGGGGACTCATACAACTCCCATCACAATCAATACATACATCAATTGTATGCAGGACACATGTACACACTTGTTGCCATCATCACTCTCAAAACATCCTTCCTCCACTTAAGCCCCCAGTACCAGCTCCCCATATTTCCCTTCCCCCCCTCCACCATGAACCCTTAATAACTTATAAATTGTTATAATTTTTTCATATCCTACACTGTCCAATGTGTCCCTTTACTCATTTCCCTGTTCTCTGTGCCTTAGAGAGGAGGATATATGTAGATCCCTGATTTTGGTTCTCTCTTTCTACTCCACCTTCCCAATATCACCACTCCTATCACTAGTCCTGAGGGATCATCTATCCTAAATTCCCCATGTTTCCGACTCCAGCATACATCCCCTGTTCTAGCTGGATTTGTCTTGTTTGATGGTCGCAGGGTGGGAGACATAGGCTTCATTTCTTTTTTTTTTTAGGCATCACTGACCTCAGGTGATGGGAGTAGGAGGCCCAGTCTCTGCTCCTGGGAGCTGGAATTGAACCTCCAACCCAGTGGGCTGCAGTCCCGTGCACAACCACTACGCCACCGGGGCTCAGCCAGGCTTCATTTCTTTGTGAGTAATTTACCCCTACTTAAAGACAGATTGTCCTACATGTAACAGCTAGGTACAAAAAAGTTATAAATTTGTCCTTGGTTTTACAATGATAAATGAAAAACATTAAAATTCCCCACTCAAACAAGGTATGCAAGGAAATTTTGATGTCATTGTTTTTTTTGTTGTTGTTGTTGTTAAGCACTGCGAGTAAAATAGCTTACTGGAATGTGAAGAGAAGAGCGGAATGAGCATGCCACTAGTGGAGAAGGGGGTGTTTGCACAGGACCAGCATTTTCCCCATGCCAATTCCACATGATGTCGATCACAACATACTATTGGCCATGTAGTAATAAAGAAAAATAAAAGAAAACCAAAATAAGCAAAGGGGGAAGTGCAACAGGCTTGTGCATATGCAGCAGTTACTTTATGTACAATAAAGGAATGGGGAAGGGGAAATGAAAGGAAGAGAAAACTGAACTGTAGTAATCAGGATGTGGTGGAACCAAATTGTAGTTTTCTAATTGAGAATGGATTCTTGGTCAGTAGGAAGACAGTTCTGGAGGAAAGGAGTGGGCTCCTCTTTAGAAGACGCCTCCTGTCTGCTGCTGGAACACATCCATTGATTCTTCATCTTCCACTTCCAACTACTCAGGTTTGTCTGTTTCATTGATTAGCTGTCTGTCAAATCGGAATTTGAGCTACCTCAAATTGTTCACAATCAGCTCACATTAGTTTACTAAGGAGTGTATGCCTCTTAAACTGCACCACAGAACTATCCTGCCCCACCACCTTTGATCTAATATGATCAGTCTTGACTCCTTCCTTGGGGTTTTCGTTGGCCATGGTGAGCTTCACTAAAGACGTACCAGGTCTGCACCAAAGGAGCATACAAGTGGCTCCAGGAGCAGCGGCAGAAAAAGGCAGCAGTGGTGGCAGAGGAAACCTCTTTCTTCTTTTTTAAAAATCATCTTACTGGAAACTCATACAACTTTTATCACAATCAATACATGCATCTCTTGCATGCAAACGCACAATTATACATTTGTTGCCATCATCATTCTCGAAACAGTTTCTTTCTATTTAAACCCTTGGTATTAGCTCCTCATTTTCCCCCTCGCTTCCCACTCCCCCTCCCTTGTGAATCCTTGATAATTTATAAATTATTATTTTGTCGGGCTGAGCCCTGGTGCCATAGTGGTTGAGTGCAGGACTGCGGCCCACAGGATTGGCGGTTCATATGCAGCAGCACCTCTCCAGGAGCAAGGCTGGGCGTCCAATTCCCACCAGGGGGCAGTGATGCCCACAAAAAAGAAAAAAATATTATTTTGTCATATTGTACAATGTCCAATGTCTCCCTTCACTCATTTTCCTGTTGTCCGTACCCCAGGCAGGAGATTATAGGTAGATCCTCTTAATCAGTTCCCCCCCTTTCTATTGCACCTTCCCTCCATCCTCCTGCTATCGCCAGTCTTACCACTGGTCCTGAAGGGAACTTCTGTCCTGGATTCTCCATGTTTCTGGTTCCTATCTGTACCAGTGTGCATCCAATGGTCTAGCCAGATTTGTAAGGTAGAATTGGGATCATGATGGAGGGGGGGAAACATTTAAGAACTAGAGAGAAAAAGAAAGAACTAGAGGAAAGTTGCATATTTTATTGTTGCTACACTGTACCTTGATTGGCTCCTCTCCTTCCCACGACCATTCTGTAAGGGGATGTCGCTTCACCTACAGATGGGTTTTGGGTTCCCCAATCTGTACTTCCCCTGATTTATAATTATATAATTTTTATATAAGTTCTTTGATGCCTGATACCTGAACCCTTCCACACCTCGTGGTCACACAGATTGGTGTGCTTCTTTCATGGGGGCTTTGTTGCTCTTGAGCTAGATGGTCACTTGTTTACCTTCAAGCCTTTAAGACCCCAGATGCTATCTATATCTTTTGGTAGACAGGGACCATCAGTTTTCTTCAACATATTTGCTTATGTACACATTTGTCTTCAGCGATCCTATCAGGAAGATGGGCATGCAATGATATGATTTTTAGTTCTTTGATGCCCGATAACTGATCCCTTTGTTACATCCTAATCACACAGGTTTGTGTGTGTTTTCCATGTGGGCTTTGTTGCTTCTGAGCTAAATGGCCACTTGTTCACTTTCAAGCCTTTTGATAGCCAAGCCCCATCAGCTTTCTTCACCACTTTTGCTTATGCACACATTTGTCTTCCGTGATTGTGTCAGGAAAGTGAGTATGATGGAATGCCAATTTAATAGAACAAAGTGTTCTTGCATTGAGGATGTGCTTGATTGGAGGTTGAATGTCCTTTTGCTGCCTTAATACTAACCCTACAAGTATATGGACATAGATCTCTTTCCCCATCATCATATATAAATATATTTACCTATGTACATACCTGTATTTAGACCTCTATAAA
Organism: Nesogale talazaci; assembly: GCA_004026705.1. Taxonomy (NCBI): domain Eukaryota; kingdom Metazoa; phylum Chordata; class Mammalia; order Afrosoricida; family Tenrecidae; genus Nesogale; species Nesogale talazaci. Next base: position 60,767 of record PVJH01008193.1, on the reverse strand, counting down.
TGCCCTTTGCCTCCCAGTTCTTTCCTCTATTTCCTTTTACTTTCCTCTGGCCCCACTATTATGCTCAGCCTTCATTTGGGTTTCAGTAATCTCTCTCAGTTACATTACTCTTGATCAATCCCTATCAGGTCTTTCACACCCACCTTGTCACTGATTTTGAATCACTTGTTGTTCCCTTAGTTCTGAGTTGGTCAATACCACCTCCTTTCCCCCACTTCGCCATCTCCCTTGTCACTCCAGAACTATCAGTCCCATTGTTTTCTCCTCCAGATCGTTCATCCAGCCTATCAAAAGATCCCAAGACATTGTCAGATGAAGTGACCATAGAAAGCAAAATGATGACAACAACAAAACACAATGTCCAGAAAAAATATACAAATAAGTAAAATATTTAAAATAATAATAACAAAATAAAAACCTGAAATAGTTTAAGGTCTGTTCACTGACTTCCAGGAGTGTCTCCTTGTTGAGTCCAATGGGGTGCCACACTCTGAGCCCAAAGTATATCCGTGGCACTCCCTCAAGAACATCATGCTCTGCTCCCCGTGCTGCTCTGCTGCACACCCTTAGTGTTTTGCCTTGATATGATAGGGTCAGATAGGGTACAATCCGACCCTACTTCTCCATTTTTGTCCCTTTAAAATCGTGGGTCAGTGAGGGACACCATGGGAAACATCTTTCTTATACACATATGAGTGTCTATGAATTTGTTTCTCTAGTCTACCCAGTCTATGAGAATACATTATGACTCAGTGGGATTTATACTAAGATACAAATATGGTTCAATATTAGCTAAACAACAGAATCCACTACATAAATAAAACAAAGGGAACGAACCATGTTGATTAACTCAATGCAGGAAACAATTAACAGAATTCAATTCACATCCTTAATAATAAAATTTTAATTCCACAAGAGAAACAGAAAAGAAATTTCTAAATGTAAATCAGAACATATATACAAAATGACCAGTATTAATGGCGAGAGACTGAATGTATACTCCCTACTAATGGAAGATTGTCATGCAGGACCAAATGGCTATGTGAGATGTGGAGAACCTGTGCCAAGGAAGCCACCTAAAACAGCCTGTGGCTTGTGTGTGCCCTGATGTCCCATTTCTGGGAGCTAGCCCCCAGGGCTCAGCCAAGTTTTGCAGAACTGGGGGAAGAGCTGGCGAATGCACTGAAGGCCTTGCCCCCTCACCAGGAGCCCAACAAAATCCTCTATGTCAACATGGATGGGGGGGGTGAATCCCTTAGAGCTGTTGGAGGAGCTGACTGTGCCCCCCAGCCTGACGCTAAGAATTCCTGCAGCTGTCTTACATCCGCCGAGCTTGATCCTGTTGGTTACTATGAACTCTGCCCGTCCACAGGCCCTGGCCCCACTCTGGCTGCCTACAGGGTTCCCCAGACCTCCCAGGGCAAAAGGATGAAGCCTGAGACAACCTTCCATGTGGGATTGCTCTCAGGACCCAAGGTAGGCACTGCCAATTAGGGGCCCTGTCCCCCTACCACTCCCTACTCGACCACTCCCATGTCTGTCCTCCACCTGCACCCCTCATGTCCTAGCCATTTCACCTCCATCCCAGACCCCCAGACATCTCCTTCTCTGGGTCTTGGTGTCCCACTCTTCAAAAGGAGGTTATTGGGCTACAGTCACCATGAGACCTCCCAGGCCTAACACTCCAAGTTTCTAGATTCTAAGGACCAAGGAATCTAGACTCAAAGGTCCTAATGTTAAAGATTTTGGAGAGTCTTTGGTTCCAAGGACCTGACATTCTAATCTCCAATCTAAAATTCTAGACTTGGTGCTTCAATAACCTAATATTCTAGGCTCTGAGATTATATAGCTCTAACACTTTTAGTATTAAGATTCTTAATAAGGGTGTAAGCACTGTGACTCTAATTCTAAGATCTAGGACTCTGGATCAGATTTTCTCTTCCTACGATTCTGGGTTCTCATGGTATAAAATTTCAGATTCAATAATTTTAGAAAGTCTACAGTTCTAATCGTAGATTTTCTAAGGACTACCTAATCTTCTAAAACTTGATGTTCCAATGCTCTTAGGGTCTGGAACCTCCAGCTGTAAGACTCTGAATCTAGGCTCTATGACTTCAAGATCTTCTACTCTCCATTTCTAATATTCTAATGGTCAGTTCTAAGGCTTTATGAGCTTGAATTCTCAGATGAAATTCTAGAATCAATTTTTAAAACTTGAATCACGGAGGTTCTAAGATCTAATAGTCGTAAGATGTGCTAGTCTAAGAACATAGAGTCAGTGTCTAGAACAGGTTTTACAATTCTAGATTATGAAATATTAAGATCCTAATGTTGGTATTCTATTCTCAGGTACACTATAGTCTGCTGTTCTAAAACTGTGGGATCTATACATTTAAATTTCTAAGACTCTCACAGTTGTAAATTTCTAAGGTTCTAGAAGTCAAAGGTCTAATCATTCTAATGTTACACACCTCTTGGTTCTAAGTTACATCCTTTCTCTCTAGGATTTTTATTCAGGGTCCAAGAAGACACAGTTCTACAAATTTAAGATTCAAGGCTGTGATGGGTAGGTTTGTTATGCCAACATGGCCACAGAATATTGGTGGATCTGTTGTGACGGCACAGCCAACGAACACACGGGATGAATTGAAGGGCAGAGATAAGAAGGGCTCAGAGAGTCCCGCCCTCTCTCTTGCTTCCAGATCTTCGGACCAGAGAGCTGCCTTGTTCGTCCTGTGCCTCGACCTCCAAGCAACACTACCCGTGGGACACCTGATCATGGACTGTGTTGCTGTGAGTAGAGGATCCTTCAAGCCCTACTTCGCCATGCTCCTGGGATATACATCTCTTGAGCTAGTAACTGTTGGACTCTGTCATCTGGCTGACTGTTGGCGACCTGCTCTGCTGTTTGCTGCCTGTGACCAGATAGCCTGGATTGCTCTACAGAGGACTGCTCAGTGGCCCTCAAGGCTTGAAGGACTGCCAGTCTTCTAGTTGCCTCACGCAAGTGAGTTGCACCGAGCAATCTGTACTGCTTTAGAGATAGTTAACTGTTTCTTTCTTATCTTATATATCTTTCTCTATCTATAAATATATAAAAAGAATTACTAGTGTCCTGATTTTTATTTCTCCAAGAGAACCCTGGCTGACACAAGGGCACAGTAGTTGTAAGACTCAAATGTTCTAAGTTTCTAAGACTCTACAGGTCTACAAGTCTGTGATATTGGTAGTTTCAAGGTTCGAGTCTTAGTATATTTCTGTGTGCCTCTCCCCTTCACCCCCTTTTCCTCCTCCCATCCTGTGAGGTATGCCACCCTCAAGCCTGTGCAATGTATTAAGAATGCCTTGTTGCTCCCAAGGGATGAACTCCCCTTTTGGGCCATGTGTGGACTCTGGTGCCTCTAAGGTTCAGGTCACATAAAACTGAATAACCAAAAAAAAAAAAAAAGAAAAGAAAAGAAACTAAAAGAGGCCTAATACTTGGAACAATATACCATGCCCAAAGATAGGAAAACTTAACATTGTGGAAATGTTAATTTTTCCAGAAGAGCTGGAAATACTAATCACCAACTTTATATGGAAAGGAAAGAAACCACAGATAAGCATAGCACAAATAAAAAAGAACAAAGTATGAAGTCTCACACATCCAAACCTCAATACACGCAGTCAAAACTGCCTGGTATAGTACAAAGACACACACCCAGAACAATGGAACAGAATTGAAAACTCAGAAATAAATTCATCAACCTGTAAAAGGCTGGTCTTTGACAAAGACCTAAATATATTAAATTGTGAAGACATAGTCTTTACCAAATGATGTAACTCAAATTAAATATTTATATGTAGAAAAACTGAAACTGGATCCTTATTTTTGACCATAAGAAAACTCAAAAGGAATTCAAAGACAGCCTAAAACCTCAAACTATCAAAATCATCAATGAAAAATTAGAATCAATCTTAGAGACCCTAATATATAGTATATACATGAACAAATATATCTAAAAATGCAAAAATGGCAGAAGACAAGCTACATAGCTGGGACCTCCTAAAATGCTTATTCATGCTCAAAAGCCTGCATTAAAATAGTCAAAAGAGAACATACAAGTTGGGGAAGTGTTTTGTCTAGGACAAATCAGACCAAACACAGGTCTCTAAAATTTACAGGAAGCCTCAAAACAAAATGAAAATCCAATTTAAAAAATGAATAGACAGATTTTCATCTAAGAAACATTTGGTTAGCCAGCAGTAACATGAAGATAAAAATAATGTGGTCATTTTTAAAATAAATATATGAGAACAGAGGCTACCTTTTATTTCATGAGATAATCAGTGTCAAAAAGATTTGGGGCTGTAATTACCTTCATATTTTAAAATAATGTTATCTGCATTCTATTTCTTGATTTGTCCACTTCAGATAATGTCCAATTGCTTCCTATTATAATAGTTGAGAGCATGACTCATATATCACCCCTGCCTGGATTTTCTCATCTGATCCATATTCATGCCCCAATTTATTTAATTAAACCAACATTCCAGCGAACCAGCGGAGAGGTCTGCAGGGCCAGCTTCAATTGTACTTGTATGGACTCCCCTCTCCCAGGAGAATGCACTACAGAGGGCAACACTGAAGCTACAGCTCTGGGAGAGGGGCTCCTCTGATCAGAGCACACAGACGCAAACAGGGAAGAAGAGAGAGTGGAACACATCCTGGCCCACCAAGTCCTGAGGACAATAGTCCTGCTCCGAGCATCCAATGCACTAAGAGAACCATAGGGTTGACCCCACCAGGAGCTACAACGTCCTTCACTGACTCGTGGTGTGTGGAAGACAACAAAGGGGACTTGTGCCTGATCTGACCCACCTCATGGAGGTGAAACCCTAAGCACATGCAACAGAGCAACAAGGGGAGCAAAGCAATGAAGTCTCCAGAGAATACCAAAAATTGATATTGGGGCCCAGGCATGGCATCCCACTCAACTGGAAAACACTCTTAAAGGTCAACAAACAGACTTGGAACTGTTTAGAAGCTTTTCTTTGTTGTTGATTTTTGCTTTCTTTAGTTTTGCTTTTTTGTGCTTATTATTGTTTGTGCATATCTATCTAGATAAGATAGGTGGGATAATCAATTTGGAGGAGAATATCCTGGGACTGATTGTTCTGGGGGGGTCGGGCAAAAGAGAGAGGGAGGCAGGAGAAAGAAAGGGAGGGAGGGTGGGGGAGGGAAATATGAGCTGATACCAAGGACTCATGTAGAAAGGTAATGTTTTGAAAATGATAATAGCCACATATGTACAGATGCGCTTGACACAATGGATGGAGGGATGGATGGATGGATGGTGATAAAATGTGTAACAGCCCCCAATAAAAGTATTTAATTTTTAAAAGCCCAGAATTTAGTATTATGTTACTATAAACCATATACATGTTTCTCTGTTTAATTATGTATTGGTTTCACACTACTGTATTTATATGTTCTGTGTTAAACTTCCTATGCGGAACAAATACAGTGACATTTCACTTATATGAAATAAGCAAATATATAGACACCAAAGATGATTAGTGGCTACCAGTGTTGAGGAAAAGAGGGAAGGTTTTGCTTAAGGAACATTGAATTTCTTTTTCTTAAAATTTTTTTAATAAATTTTATTGGATTTCTTACAACTCTTATAATTATCCATACATCAATTGTATCCAGCATATTTGTACATGTTGCCATCATATTCAAAACATTTTCTTTCTACTTGGTCTCATGTATTCAGCTTTCCCCCCGACCCTCCCACCCTCGTGAGCCCTTGATAATTTAGAAATTATTTTTACTTTCATATTTTACACCATCCACTGTCTCCCTTCATTCATGTTTCTGTTGTTCTCCCCTGCAGGGAGGAGGGTTGTAAGTCAATCATTGTGATTGGTTCCCCCTTTCTCCCCCTTCTCAATCCACCTTCCCCCTACCCTCATGGTATCACTACTCTGATTATTGCTCCTGAGGGGTTTATCTGTCCTGGATTCTTTGTATCAAGGGCTCTTTTCTATACCAGTTTCCATGCTCTGCTTTAGCCAGGTTTGTAAGATAGAATTGGGACCACGATATTAGTGGGGGTCGGGGGGTGGGCAGAAGCATTCAAGGACTTGAGGAATATAGCGTGTCTTGTTGGTGTTATACTACACCCTGAATGGCTTATCCCTACCTGTGACCCTTCTGCGATGGGATGTCCAACTATCTACAGAGGAGCTTTGGGTCTCCATTCTGACTCCCTCTCATTCACATTGAAATCATTATTTTGGATCTTCTAATGCCCGATACCTGATCCCATCAACACCTCATGATCACACAGGTTGGTGTGCTTCTTCCATGTGGGCTTTGTTGCTTCCTTGCTACATGTCTGCTTGTTTAACTTCCAGCCTTTAAGACCACAGACACTATATCTTCTGATAACCAGACACTATCAGCTTTCCTCACGATATTAGCTTATGCACCCATTTTTGTCTTTAGCAATCATGTGTCGGGAAGGTGAGCATCACAGAATGTCAGGTAATTAAAACAAAGTGTTCTTGTGTTGAGGGAGGACTTAAGTAGAGGCCTAATGTCCACCTGCTACATTAATATTTAACTTTTAATTATATGTACATAGACCTATATCCCTATCATTATATATTACTATATTTACATATGTACATGCCTATCTTCATACTCTATAAACGTCTTTTGCCTCCTAGTTTTTCATCTATGTTTTTTTACTATCCTCCTGCCCCACTGTCATGTTCGGCCTTAATTCAGCTCTCTGTACTACCTCTCAGCTACATTGCATTTGATTGAACACCAGGCATTCTATGCCCTCCTTGCCATCAATTTTAGCTCACTTGTTGTTCCTGTCCCTGGTTTTGTTGGCTGCCCCTTGCCTTTCCACACCTCCTCCTCTCCCCTATCCCTGGGAACCATTGGTCCCATTATTTTTCTCCTTGGAATTGTTTATTTTGTCTATCGTATAGATAGACATGAATTTTTTTAAAGGAGAAAAAATAGCCCCTGAAAAATCCCAGGTCTGTCTACTGACCCTTATGAATGTTTTCTGATTGGGTATGGTGCAGTGCCTAGCCCTGTCCCTCAAGTTCCATGTATATTTTTAGAATTCCTCGGGGATTTTGTTGCTTTGCTCTCCTTGCTGCTCTGCTATATTCCCTTTGTGTTACATTCTGGCATAGGGATCAGATTGGACACAATTCCTACACTGTGTCTCCGGCGCTGCTTCCTGTAACACTGTGGGACAATAAGAGGACATTGTGTCTTGTGGTGGAGCCAACCCAATGGTCCTCTCAGAGCATTGCCTGCTCTGAGACAGAAAGTCGCCCTGGAATCTTGGTGGGCCAGGATGCTGTTCCCTCTCTCTTTCCTTCCCTAACTCCTTTCCACTCCCTCTTTGTTTGCTCCCATGTGGTCTGGGCTTACCCACCATTCTTCCTTGGCTATATCTTCAGTAATGTCCTCCGTAGCGCATATTCTAAGGAAGGCGGTTGATATAGCTGGGCCAGAATCTGGATGGCCCTAGCAGTCCTCTCTGTTAATTCACTGCTTCATGCCAGTATTTTGCCCTCAAGGCTTGGCATACCAGGTTGAGGTGTGGTCTCTCTCTTCCTTTTCTGTGAAGATATAAACAGTACCTTCCCCATGGAAGGGACATTGAATTTCTGTTAAAAGTGGTAGAATGTTTGGAAAAGAATAGCGAGAACGGTTCCACAACCTGAACAGTGAAATCAATGTCACTGAATTATACATTTTGAAATTGTTGAACTGGCATATGTTTTGTTGTGAATGTTTTCAGTGCGTGAACACACACACACATACACACACACACCGTTCGTGTCCCAAGCACCATGTCTTCCCTTTTATACTTTTTATCTGTGAAAAAGCAAATCTTCCTGCTAGAGAAACAGTGCATTGGAAATTTTCATGTGCATAAAATTTTTATAACTTTATATTGGTTGTTTTATATTTTCATATTGGTTGTTTTATATTTTCATATTGGTTGTTTTATATTTTAACTGGGTACAAAATTCTAGTTCAAAAACAATTTTTTTCTATTAAATTGTTTAAAATTCAAAATTTGACCAAAATGCAAATAGTTTTAATTTGCATTTTCCCAATAAGTACTGATGCTGAGCACTTTTTCCTTTGCTTATTGGCCATTCATATCTCTTTCTATGTGAAGTATCTGCTAATGCCCTTTTACCAAACCTTAATTGGGTCACTAATTCAATTGTGGATATTCTGTACACATTCTGAATACAAGTCCTTTGTCAGATACAGCATTTGTGAGTGTTCTACACTCTGTGGCTTGCCTATTCATTTTCCTAATTGTATCTTTTTCCTATACCATTTCACATTTTTAAATCAATATCAAGGTTTTGAGTGCTACAAAATTAATGCCTGCTCATACTAAAAAAAAAACAAAACCGTGAGAAAATCAAAGAAGCAAAAAGGGCTGATCTAAAAACAGGTAGGATCCAACCTAATGATATTCTAATAAGGTTATCCAGCTCCTGTTAAGTTGACTCTTTGTGGTCAGACATCAGATATGTCAGATTAGAACTGTGCACCATAGGGTTTTCAAGGACTGGTCTTTCATAAGTAGATCACAAGTCTTTTCTTCTGAGGTGTGTCTAAGAGGACTCAAACTTCCAACCTTTCACTTAGCCGTCAAGCACATTAACTGCTTGCACCATCCGAGGATTTCTTCCCCTATAGAGACTTCCTTTTACCATGATTTATGCCCAAAAAGGATTAGAACTAAATCACGTGTCCACCTAATATTATGCAAACGCCTGTCAAGTAAATATATGTGAACTCTTACCTCACATAGGGCATGAATTCCATTTATCCAGAAAAGTGTTCACTACTCTTCTAAGTTAGTCAAATCCCCTTTTAATGTCCAATAATTTAAATATATTTAGGTTAATTCCTATTAACATCTTTTATGTTAGAGGAGTGGGAATGTAAAAGCTGAGCATGATAACTTTTTAATAGCCAGGATAGACCCTGGCTATTAAACAGAGAATTTTATACAACATAGAATTTAATTCTGCCAACAACCTTAGTCTGCCTGGAAGTATATTAGCACAAAATCTCCAGAAAGAGAACAAGCTCTCATTTTAGCCTTGTGAAACTCTAGGCAGGTTCACCAGTGGAATCCTACCTAGGGAATCTCTGATCTAGGGAATGGTGAGATAATAAATTGATGCTTTAAGCTGTTAAGTTTTCATTTGTTATGCAGCAATAGGAAGCTAATACAAACACATTAGCCATTGCCACATCTAGGCCTGCCAGGTGTGAAAGTTGCTAAAGTGTGAAAGAATTAGAACATCCCATGTCCTGTAAATGTTCTTTGGTTAAAAACAGAAAGAAAAATCATAAAAAAGAAATGGCTCGGGCTGATCCCCGGTGGTGAAAGTGATTGAGTGCGGGACTGCGGCCCGCAGGCTTGGCACTTCAAATCCAGTGGCTGCTCTCAGGAGCAGCACTGGGTAGCTCCCACGACCACCAGAGGGCAGTGATGCTCCCCCCCCCCAAAAAAAACTTATGTCAAACCAAAATAATTTATAAAAAGAAATGGCTCCTGGAAATGTCTGTGGGAAATGGTACTGCTAGACCATCATTTAAAAAGACCTATGCCAACATTTGCTTAATGGATTAAAGGAGGTGGAGGAGCACGCCCTGAAGAGGAAACAAAAAGGTGCTCTGTGCCACACTGGTCATATTCAAAAGAAATTTTTTATTATAGTAACTGTACTATGTGTACATTTTATTACTCACTGCTATATGACAGCAAGTCACACTTGCTATGAGGAGCTGATTCTAAGGACTCAAGTAGAAAGAAAGTGTTTGGGCAATGTCGATGGCAACATATGTACAAGTGTGTTTAATACCATTGAGTGATGGGTTGTCATAAGATTTGCAAGAGCCCCCGCCCCCCAATAAAATGATTTTTAAAAAACAGAAAAGAAAACGAAGCACTTTTGATGATCAGGATGGACATTTTCAATAAGGATTCCAATTCAATTTGAAAATCAAAACCCTCACAACTGGACTGCTAGGTAGCATCATACTAGATGGCAAAAAGGCTGAAGTTCCTTGTGAAGGATTTTGATTTGCTGGATCCACTGTCAATGTTCCTGGAAGCAGCACTCAAGTGATCAAATGATCCATTGCAAGAGAGCAAATGACATTCTGCCAGTGACATAATCTGGTGTCAATTTGGGAGTTGCGAGCATTCAAATTGAAGGAGTGGAGTCTAGTCTGTTAGTAGGACCATGGCCAATGAGGCCTCTGTGTGAGCATGGCCATCTCCTGAGAATTCTGGGAATTCCTGTATTTCCTCATCTGAGGCGGGAAACACCTGGAAACAATGCCTTCTTTCGACTCACTTCCTGCGAGACATCCCTTAGGAGAAGCCACATGGACCTACCTTAATGCAGCCCTGAGTGTTGGAGAAGCCATGTGGAGACCCCTGTCAGCACTGAGATGCTTACATCGCCACTGGATCTACAAGACTTCCCACCCGGGCTGAGCCCTGGTGGCGTAGTGGTTGAATGTGGGACTGCAGCCTACTGGCTTGGCAGTTCAAATCCAGCAGCAGCAAGGTTGGGTAGCTCCCACGACCACCAGAGGGCAGTGATGCCCCAAAACAGCTAAAAAAAAAAAAGACTTCCCATCCACTGGCCTGTGATCTTCCTGCATTAGCATCATTGCATGTGTTTTGTGAGTCTGAAGAGGACTTTGTAGGTTGGTATCTGATAAATGGACTATTATCAGACTTATGGACTTGATGTAGACTGGGCTGGGATGTTTTCTTAATGTACAATTACCCTTTATATAAAACTCTCTCTTATATACATATGAGATTCCCTGGATTTGTTTCTCTAGTCTACCAGACTAACAGAGACACAATCTATTTAAAGTGTCAAAGAGATAGAATGTCACTTTGAGCATTAAGGTGTACCAGATTCAAGTCATTGTATTTTAAATTGTCTCATACTCATGTGAAAGTTGGACATCGAATAAAGAAGACCAAAGAAGAATTGATGCATTTGAATTGTGGTACTGGGGAAGGATACAGAAAGTACAATGAACTGCTAAAAGGACAAACAAATCCGTCTTAAAAGAAGTACGGTCAGAGTACTCCGTTGGGACAAGGATGGCAAGATTTTGTCTTACATACTTTGGCCATGTTGTCAGAAGAACTAGTCCCTGAAGAAGGACTAGCGTGTTAGAGGAGCAGAGAAAGGGAAGAAGACCTTCAAGGATAGACCCTTTGGCAGCAACAATGAACTCAAGCAGAGACAATTATGAAGATGGGACAGGACCAGGCAATATTTCATTTGGTTGTGCATAAGGTCTCTATGGGTTAGAACAGACTTGATGGCACCTTACAACAACAACTTAAACTGTAACAGTAAGTTCAAAAATGGTGCTACCCAGGTTCCAGTTCATCCATGCATGGTTTATCACAAACTATGCTCAAATATACTCCAATTACTGACTGGCTGCAGACCAGTTCTCTTGTCTTGGTCCCATTAAACTGTTTTCAATAAACAAATGGATACTTTGATACACTTTGTGCCATGGGAAAAATTAATTTCTAAGCCAAGACTAGGATCAATTTTTTTAAAAAAACTGAATTGGATATCTCTGAAACCATTGGAGCTTTGCTGAGCTACTGGTCCACATAAACCAAATGTTTTTAAATGAATTAAGCATTTTAAGAGGTCAGGCAGACCTGAAATGTGAATCTAGAGAGAGAAGACTGCTACACTCGATAAGTGAAGAAATCGTGGCTGAAGTCCAGAGTTGGGTGGAAGAAAACCATAGGATTACCACTGATGTGATTTCTATTGAAGTGAGGATTTCATGTGTTGATATTGGTGTTAGGCACCATCAAGTCAATTCTGATCCACAGTGACCCTCTACACAACAGAATGGAACACTGCCCACTCCTGGACCATCCTCATAATTCTTCCTATGCCTGAGCCCATTGTTGCTGCCACTATGTCAGCTCATCTCATTGAGGGTCTTCTTTTTGCTTGTCTCTCTATTTTACTAAGCATGCTGTCCTTCTCCAGAGACTGGTCTCTTCTAACAACATGGCCGAAGAATGTACGATGAAGTCTCACCATCGTACCCTGTGTTTCTAGTTCTCATCTCTGCCAGTGTACCTCCTTGTGCCAGTTCGGGTAAACTAGAGAAACAAATTCCATAGACAGGCATATGGATATAAGGAAAAGGTTTATATACAGGGCCATTGGACATCCCCTTACAGAAGGGTCTCTGGGAGGAAATGAGCCAGTCAGGGTGCAGTATAGCATCAATGAAACACATAACTTTCCTCTAGTTCTTCAATGCTTCCTCCCCAAGCATGTACAGGAGTATAGATAAGAGCTGAAAACACAGGGACTCCAAGACAGACAAATCCCTCAGTACCAATAATGACAGCAGCAATACCAGGAGGGGAAGGAAGAGGTGGGGGGGGTGAAAGATGGAATCAATCACAATGATCTCCTGTAGGAAGTGACAACAGAAAATTGCATAAAGGGAAAGATAAGTCAGTGTAATACATGAAAAAAATAATAATTTATAAATTATCAATGTTTTATGAGGGAGGGAGGGGGAAAGGGAGGAGAAAAACTGAGAAGCTGATACCAAGGATTCAAGTAGAAATAAAAGTTTTTGAAAAGGATGATAGCAACAACAACAAAAAAACAGCAGTAATGAGGCCTATCAAAACCAAAAAAATAATAAAGAGCTTTATGTCAAGGAATAATTATATATCAAACAAACATCCCAGTCAGTCCAGATCAAGTCCATAAGTACGACTCTAGACCATAAGTGTGATACTAGTCCATAAATCCCTCTTCAGACTCATGAAGCCACACGCAATGAAATAGAATGGAGGAGTGTCATTGACCAGTGGGTGCAAAATCCCATGGATTCAATGGCAGTGACTCTGGCAGCTCACTGAGTAACTCAATAACTAGAAGGTGAAGGAAGAGAGAGAGAGATATCCCAGGATCCTCCTTTTTTAAAAGAAAGATCATTTTATTGGGGGCTCTTACAGCTCTTTTAAGAAGTCATTTTATTGGGGGCTCATATAACTCTTATCACAATCAATACATACATTCATTATATGCAGACCACATTTGTACATTTGTTGTCATCATCAATCTCGAAACATCCTCCTTCTACTTAGGACCTTGGTATCAGCTCCTCATATTTCCCCTCCCTCCCCACTCCCCTTCCCTCATGAACCCTTGATAATTTACAAATTGTCATTATTTTGTCATATTGTACACTGTTCGATGTGTACCTTCACTCACATGTAGATTCTTGCAATTGGTGCCCCCCTTTGTACTCCACCTTCCCTCCACCCTCCCAGTACTGCCACTCTCACCACTTGTCCTGAAGAAATCATCTGTTATGAATTCCCCATGTTTCCAACTCCAGTGTACATCCCTTGGTCTAGTCGAATTTGTAAGGTAGAATTAGGATCATGAGAGTGTGTGGGGGTGGTGGTGAAGAATTTAAGAACCAGAGGAAAGTTACATATTTCATTGTTGCCACACTGTACCATGACTGGCTCATCTCCTCCTTGCAACTCTTCTGTAAGGGCATGTCGCTTCACCTGGCAATGGGATTTGGGTCCCTAGTCTATATTCCCCCTCATTTATAATGGCCTGACAGCTCTTATAACAATCCATACATCAATTGTATCAAGCATCGTTGTACACCATTATTTTCTGAACATTTGCGTTCTAGTTGAGCCCTTGGTATCAACTCATCTTCTTCCTCCTTCCTCCTCCCACCCTGATGACCTCTTGATAAGTTACAAATGACTTTCATATCTTACACAGATCACTGTGGATACTCCTTACTAGAAAGCCACGTCCACCAGGAGGCACCATCAGGCTGTGACCTAATTGACACACTAGATTCCATCCATACAATTTTATATCTTGAAGTTGACATGAAATTTTGTAACAACCACAAACACTAAACATGTTACTAGGTCAAGTAACTGAAATGTTCCATGGACCCTAAACCTTAAATCTCCACCCTGAGGAACTAAATCCCAGGAGACAAGCAGCCTCAGCACATATTATTTTATTTTCGTTATTATTGTAATCACACAATTACTTTCAAATTTATTTTTCTAAACCATTGACAATAATTATAATCAGCTTGCAACCTATCTTTAAAAAATCATTTTATTGGGGCCTCTTACAGCTCTTATCACAATCCATGTATACATCCATTGTATCAAGCATATTTGTACATATGTTGCCATCATCATCCTCAAAACATTTTCTTTTTACTTGAGTCTTTGGTATCAGCTCCTCAGTTTTCCCTCCCTCCTCCCCCTCCTTCCTTCATAAACCCTTGGTAATTTATAATTTTTTTCAGGTCTTACAATGACTGAGAGCTCCCTTCACCCACTTTTCTGTTGTCCATCCCCCTTGGAGGGGGTTATAAGGAAGTTATTGTGATCGGTTCCACCTTTTCCCCGCACACCTTTCCCTCCCCTTTCCTCTGCTGGTATCGCTACTCTCATTATTGGTCCTGAGGGGTTTATCTGTCTTGAATTTCCTGTGTTGCCAACTCTTATCTATACTCCTGTATATGCTCTGGTCCAGCTGGATTTTCAAGGCAGAATTTTGGTCATGAGAGTTGAGGAGAGCATTAAAGCCCTGAAGAAAAGTTGTATGCTTCATTGGTGCTGTACTGCACATTGACTGACTCATCTCTTCCCTGTGACCCTTCTGTGAAGGAATGTCCAATTGTACACCGATGGGCTGTGAGTCTCCACACCACACCCCCCTTCATTCACATTGATATGATTTTTCATTCTGGGTCTTTGATGTCTGATACCTGACTGTGGTAGTTACATGATCTGCTGTCAAGTTAAGGATTAAGAGTGAAGGAGTGGAGTCTAGGTTGTCAATCAGGTATGTGACTTCTGTGTGGGCATGGTCTTCTGATGATTTTTGAAATCTGATATTCCTCCTTTGAGGCAGGAGACACACTCTCTTTTGGCTCATTCCCTGTTAGCCCTGTTAAAAAGACACATTGAAAAAGACCGACAAGTCAGACTTCTGAAGCTGGAGAAGCCACATGGAGACCCTTACCAGTGCTGAGATGCTTACAACACCATTGGCCCCACAAGACTTCCAACTCACTGGCCTGTGCTCTTCCTGCATTTGATGTCATTGCATATGTTTTGTGAGTCTGAAGAGGACTTTATAGATTGCTATCAGACATATGGGCTAATATTGGACTTATGGGCTTGTTCTGGACTGGGCTGGGATGCTTTCTTTGTATACAATTACTCTTTATACAAAGCTCTTTCTTATTCACATGTGAGTGTCTATGGATTTGTTTCTCTATTCTACCCCGCCAAACACAGTGACCCCATCAACACCTCATGTTTACATAGGTTGGTGGGTTTCTTCCATGTAGATATGTTGCTTCTCAGTTAGATGGCTGCTTGTTTATCTTCAAGCCTTTAACACTCCAGACACTCTATATTTTGATAGTCAGGCAACATCAGCTTTCTTCACCACATTTGTTTATGCACACATTTGTCTTTAGCAGTCATATCAGGAAAGTTGGCACACAATGCTATGATTTTTTTGTTCTTTGATGCCTTATAACTGATCCCTTTGCAACTCATGCTGGTGAGCTTCTTCTATGCTGCTTCTGAGCTAGAGGGCCACTTATTTACTTTCAAGCCTTTAAGATCCCAGATGCTATATCTTTTGAGAGCCAGGCACCATGAGCTCTCTTCATCACATTTGCTAATGCACACAATTGTTTTCAGTGATCATGTCAGGAAGTTGAGCATCATGGAGTGCCAATTTAATATGACATAGTGTTCTTGCATTGAGGAATGCTTGAGTGGAGGCCCAATGTCCATTTGCTGCCTTAATACTAACCCTATAAGAATATGCATGTAGATGTATTGCCTCCTCAACATATGTAAAAATATTTACCTATGTATATGCCTGTATTAAACTTCTATGAATGTCCTTTGCCTCCTAGTTCTTTCCTCTATTTCCTTTTATTTTTCTCTTGTTCCACTATTATGCTCAGTCTAATGAATGTTTTTTCCACTACTATATACCTCCATTCTTCTTCCTCTCTCCCAATTCTGCTAATCAATAATAAACTTTAGTCTCTATACATTTACTTCTTCTTGTCTCTTTAGAGATTTTAGATGTGTTCAATGTATTTAAAAAAGTAGAAAGTAATCACTTCTTAGCCTTTTGGCTTAGCTCAAGTGTAAAAAGTAGAGGTAGTAATAGCACAATGACACACTGTTCTCTCAGCATTGTGACCGTGAGACTCCCACTTTGCTGCTAGCAAAGGATCATCACTTATATACATGATCTCCTTCACTATTTCTCCTTTTCACTTAAGAATGGCTTTGACCTCTTACCCTCCTATTTAGTAGTCTCCTACACCCTCGACTCTGGAAAATCCCCTGTTTGGAAAAAGATCGCCTCTTATGCAACCCTGCCTAAGTGCTGCCCAAATAAAAGTTGTGGTGTAAGTCTGCCATTTTGTGATCCTTTCTTTCCCTTTATCAAGCCCCCAAATCCTTGCACTCATCATCATTTATATTTGGCAATTTACTAAAGGTACTAGCTAGGATAATTAGGCATGAAAAATAGCTAAATGATATAAAGACTATAAAGAAACAAGTCAAAACCATGTCTCTTCATAGATGGTATAATTTTGGGTATAGAAAATGCAAAGGAACACAAACACACAAAAGTAGAAATAACTAAAAATTTGAACAAAATTAAAGTATATAAAAGATCAATATCTAAAAATAAATTTTATATAGATCATTCAAACAGATGACTTAAGAGTTTACACATAAACCCATGCCAAATGGTCAACTGATTTTTGTCAGGGGAGTCAGGACAACTTCACTAGGATCAGGTTACAGTATTTCCCCTTGTCAAGAGTATGATCATTTCATATCCAACACAATAAAACCTTATTTCTCTCAAAGGCAAAGCCTGAGCAGATTGGCTAGCAATCTCCTTATAAAATTAAGTGTTTCCTAAGATAAGTGTTCATAAATAATGACACAAATGCTGTATACATTGTATTCAACTGGGCCTCAATCTGCATTGCTACAATGTAACTTGGTTAGCTACAGGAACTAATACCAAGATGAATTTTTTGCTGCAGCAATGTGCCTAAATTTCCCTGGAAACATTGTCTTATTAACACTCAAATCTATGGGCATGAGCCAAGCACACTTAGCAACTTCTCAGCACATTTCCTTGAAAATGCTTCACTATTGGACGTACATACACATACATCAAGGGCATAATATAAAGATCAATTGAAAGGGATGCAAGGCTATTTATATTTGCAAGGCTATTACATATTTCACACAAAGGGGTACAATAGTACCCAAAGACAAAATAATAAAGAAATAGAGAATGTATCAAAATGTCAGTAAATTGTAGATATATTGAAACAGATTGCTAAAGGATGATAAAATAAGTCAAGAAAGGCAGATATAGAATATGAAAGAAAAACAAGGTACAGAGAGAATACAAATAATAAATAGTAGGCATAAATTCAAACTTTTATAAACTATAAGAAATGTTGGGCTGAGCCCCGGTGGCGTAGTGGTTGTGCGCGGGACTGCGGCCCACTGGGAAGGAGGTTCAATTCCAGCAGTGGGGCTGGGCCTCCTACTCCCACCACCAGAGAGCAGTGATGCCCCCCCCCAAAAAAGAAATGTTCATGGTGTAAACACTAACTAAAAGGCAGGTGACAGATTAAAATTCAGTGAATGGAAAAAGATAAATCATACAAATGGTCAGTATAAGGAGTCTCAAGTGCCCAATGTCCAATCAGTTAAAATAGTATGACACTCAAGGAACACTTACTGAGGCAAAAATGGACACTTCCTAATTATTAAAGGAATCCAAGAAAAGCATAATGTATGCACATACATAAAAAGTACTTGAAACGAAACTTCATAATCATAGTAAGCAATTGTTGCTTTTCATTGTAAATATAAAAATATCAAAACATTTGCCAATTCAATTTTTCATGGGCAATTCAGTGATATTTAACCTGATATTTAACCTTTAAGTTGTGCAACAATTGGCATTATTCTATTCCAGAAACTGCTCATGCTTTGGATGAATTGTCAGAAATTTTAGCATTCCTTTGTCAAGAATTGATAGGCCAATTAGACCAGAAAAAAATCAGTAAGTAATTCTAGCCCTAATCTAAAAACAATTAGTTCTTATGATATGTCCCTGCTTGATGTCTGTCCTCCTAAGAACATTATGGCAGTTATCTGCTTATGTTAATTTTATAATTGAAATGTAGAGGTGGAGCCTGACCTGTTAATCAGGAGAAAGCCATTGAGTAGCTGATGAGGCCTCTGTGTGGGCATGGCTTTCACCTGAGACTCCTGGGAAATCTCGTGGTATTTCCCTCGTGAAGATGAGAAGCTATCTTCCCCAGTTGTTGGGAGTTAGTTTGAGAGATGATTAACCACAGGCAACACAAGATGCAGCCTCCAAGAAGCTGGAGGAGCCAGCAGAGAGACCACTCGGCTTTGCCCTGATGAAGACAGACCTCTGAAGCTGGAGTGGCATGCTGTTGATGGACCTGAGCCCTGGAAGCGAGGAGCCATGGGGACACCCCTGCCAGTGCCAGAATTCTGCACCCACTGACCTGTGACTTCCTGGGTTGGAAGCAGATTTTATAGACTGACCTCGGGCATATGGGTTAATATTGGACTTATGACTTTGCACTGGACTGAATTGGGATGCCTTCTTAGTGTCACATTTCTTTTGTATATAAACCTTTTCCTTATACCTATATGCGTGTCTCTGAAATTTGTTCCTCTAGTCTACCCGGACTAACTCAAACATCAATGAAGATATCGGTGCTATAGCAAAGTGTGACAAAGAAACTAGTTGGTGCCAGCTATCAGAAAGAATGACCTCTGGGATCCAGCAGCCAACTAAAGAAGCATCAACTAAGTCCACATGGAAGAAGCACACCAGCCTGTGTGATCCAAGGATTGTAAATAATGAAATCCCCCCAAAAAAGGAATTGTATCAGCACCTAAATTTTAAGCACTTGGTTTGTAGAAGGCAATGGATAAGAGTGGAAGCCAAAATCCATTTGCAGGGTCCGCACATGGATTAAGTCTCTGGTAAATCCCTTCTGACCGTAGTTGAGGGACATGAATAGCCTTGTTATCAGACATGGACAATTTAAAAATCAATTATGGTAGGTGTAGCAGAGTTAAAATGTAATCACTTATCATTTGATCTCCTCTTTGTTCCATTTTAAATTCTATCAGTTTTAAAATCATATCATTGTGATGAGGGGGAGTGCAGATTGGGGACCCAAAGCCTATCTGTGGGCAACTGGACATGGCCTTACAGAAGGGTTGTGGGAAGGAGATGAGCCAGTCAGGATGCAGTGTAGCAATGATGAAACATACAACTTTTTTCTAATTTTTAAATGCTTCCTTCCCCCACCACTATCATGACTCCAATTCTACCATACAAATCTAGCTAGACCAGAGGATGTACACCGATACAGATAGGAACTGCAAGCACAAGGAATGCAGGACAGAAGATCCCTTCAGGACCAGTGGTGAGAGTGGCAACACCAGGAGGGTGGAGGTAATGTGGGGTAGAAAGGAAGAACCAATTAAGAGAATCTACATATAACATTCTCCCAAGGGGAATGGGCAGCAGGGAAGTGGGTAGAGGGAGACTATGGACAGTGTAAGATATGACAAAATTATAATAAATTATAAATTATCTAGGGTTCATGAGGGAGGGGAGTGTGGGGAGCAAGGAGGAAAATAAGGACCTGATACCAAGGGCTTAATGAGAAAGTAAATGCTTTGAGAATGATGATGGCAACACATGTACAAATATCTTTGCATACAATGGATGGATTGATGGATGGATTGTGATGAGTTGTATGAGCCCTCAAGAAAATGATTTTTAAAAGATATGAAAAAGTAATAATTTATATATTATTAGGGTACATGAAGGCCTGGGATCTGGAAGAAAGGGGGAAATGAGGAGCTGATACTAACGGCTCAAGTAGAGAGAAAATGTTTTGTGAGTGATGGAGGCAACAAATGTACAAATGTGCTTGACACAATGTATGTATGGATGGATGGATTGTGAGAAGAGTTGTATGAGCCCCCAATAAAATGATTTTTTAAAAGATTGAACAGGAAATGACATGCGGATTAAGCTTGTGGAGAATCTCTTGTGACCATAGACTAGGGAGGCAAGTAGCCTTGCCATCATGCATTGGAAAGAGGTTATTGCAGATGCAGTTAGGTTAAAATGTAACACCTTCTAATGTGATCTCCTTTTTGAACCATTTTTAAATGATCTTAATTTTAATATTTTCTGCTCTCCTCTAATCAAGTTTTTCCTTTGTTATTTGTGTTTTAATTTTTTGGTATGTTTTTTGGTGTGTGTGAAATCCATGATAGGTTAAGCTATAGAGACAGAGACTGGATTAAAAGTTTCTTGCGGGTATGGCAAGGGCGGTTGAGGAGAAATAGAGCTAGTAACAGTGAGTACAAAAAAGAAGAAAATGTTCTTGAATTGATTGTGGTGGTAATTATAAACTCTTCCTAAAATGATTGAACTTTTGAATTGTACAATATGTGATTTTATGCCAATAAAACTTTTTAAAATCACTGAGGACACAGACGATCTGAACATTATGAACCACCTAGTTCTAATTGACACTTGTAGACAGTACATAAAACAACTGCAGAATGTACATTCTTTTAAAATACACATTGTACATTACCAAGATAAAACATGCCCTGGACCACAAACCAAGTATCGTTTAATTTTAAATGATCAAAACATATGAAGTACATTCTCTGACAACCACAAATTATATTATGCAATAATAAAAATGAAATATCCAACAATAAACTATTTAGGAAAGATCCAATATCCAAAAATTAAATAGCATACTTATAAATAATGCATAGGAATCACAAAGAAAATCAGAAAACATTTTGAATTGAAATAATGAAGATATAAAGCATGTGCTTAAACTCAAAGCAAACTCACAGCCATGATTCAGGTATAAAGAAAAATGCGCTCTTGATGCCTACTATGAACGACATTGATGAACCTTAAAAATTTTATGCTGAGAGAAAAAGCAAATTATAAAAGGACAAGTATTGTGTGATCACACTTGTATGAAATATCTAGACTAGGCAAAGGAACAGAGACCAAAACTTATTAGTGATTTTTAGCTTTGGAGGAAGAAGGAAGGGGGAAATCATTCCTTAGGGGTTACTGAGTTAAGAATAGTAACAATAAAATTTGGAAGTTGAAGTGATGATTTTACACATGATGAAAACAATTCATGCCACTAAATTGTACATATAAAATTGTTGCACTAAGTATTTAGAAAATAGTGATGGCAACATGTGTACAAATATGCTTGATACAATTGATGTATGTATTGTTAAATGAGCTGTAAGAGCCCCAATAAAATAATCTTTTAACTAAAAATAATAAATAAAAATGTATGAACTTTTAAAAAATGGACTAGCAAATGTTTTTGTTGTTTTTTTCCCTACAAGTTAAACAAAAAACCTATGTGAGTTTTTATAGTTTTGAAATTTGTGAAATATGAGTTATACTGTAATCAGAGATTATACTGTATATTATTTCAATCTTTTAAAAATCATTGAGACTTTTGTGATCTAACCAGGAGACTGATCTATGTGCACTATAGAAGAATTTATATTGTGATGTTGTTGATACAATAATGCATTATTGAGTACAGTAATGTTTGCTATATAGGTTTGTTAGGGTTAGTTGGCTTAGAGTGTTGTTCAAATCCTCTACTTCCTGTCAACCTTCTTTTAGATGTTCAATCCATTACTGAAACTAGTACATTAGAATCTATTATTAAAGCATTTTCTATTTCTTCCTTCAATTCTGTTGGTATTTACTTCATAAAATTGGGGGCTCTGATATGAGGTGCATATATAATCATAATTGTTATATCTAATTTGTGAATTGATCATTGTATCCTTCTCTGTCTCTTGTAACAGATTTCGACTTAATGGTTTTTGGTCTCATATCATGGGTTTCTTTTTTTAAAATATTTGAATGGAATTTTCTCTTCATCCTTTCCCTTTCAACACTGGTCTCAATCTTTCGATCTAAGGTGGGTATGAAACTTATTTTTTAATTCATTTTTGACAGTCTGACAGGTATTAATATTACTGTGTGCAATTATCATTACTAAGTGATACAGGTCATTTATTTGATATATGTGCTTTCTTATATAAATATTAAAGAAAGAGTGCTCAGTGCCTGTGTTACACCAGGTTGACTGGAGAAACAAATCCGGTAACACTCAACTTTATGAGTGGGTACTCCCCAAAAAGGAATACCCCCCAAAGCTATCTATTTAAATATTTGTACAAAAAACTTATCACTTTCAAATTAATTTCTATTACATTGAATACATTTGTCAAATTTGCTATTCAATTATTGGAAATATTTTTCAAACTTATCTGTTTGGATGGCTAACACCATTTCCCTCATTTTTCTCTTCACCTCTACTACATCATCAAATCTCTGTCATTTTATGTTCCTTTTCATTTGCAGCAACCAAAAGAAGTTGCACAGAGCAAGTTCAGGTGAGTAAAGTGCGTTGGGCAAGAGTAAGATGCTGGCACACTTATAGGGCTACATGAGCAGGTACATTGTTGTGATGTCAAAAGCAGTCCCAAATTTGTCACAAATCAGGCCATTTTTGTCGCACAAAGTTTTCAGACCTCTATATAGAAAGCTTGATGAACAATCTGACCTGGTGGAATAAATTTCAAATCCCTCTCATATCAAAAAAGCAAACAAAAAAAAAACCCACAAACGAGCATCATCTTGATCTTTGATTTCACTTGACGAGTCTCTGGGGGCAAGGTGATGATGGCATCTTTCCCTGACTTGACTGATGATGTTTGCTTTGGGGGTTGTAAGACTAGCCACCATGTCTCCTCACCAGCAATGATTATGGAAAAATTCTCAGTTACTCTGGAACTGCTCTTCAAAAAGCATGGCATGTTTCCACTTGATCCTCTTTCTCCTGGTCAGTCACAAATTTCACAGCACTCCTTTTCATTCCTATATCTTTTGCTAAAATGTGCTTTACTGAGCTCCTAGATTGTTCAGATAACTTCATCTCCTCAGTCGTCCACTGCCAGTCTTTTAGTACCAATGCACAAATTTTGTTGACATTTTCATCCATTCAGGAAGTTGACGACAGATGTCCAGAATGAAGTTTGTCATCTATTAACCTTTTACCCTCTTTGAAATACTAAAAGCACTCATACACTTGAGTTTGTTTCATAGCATTGTCCCTGTGAGCTGTTTTCAATATCACAACAGTTTCTGCAACATTTTTCCAAGCAGGAAACAAGATTTCACAGCTGTGCACCGTTTCTCTGAAATCGACCATCACAAAAAAAGAGGTTTGAGTGAAACTGCTTTTATAAAAAAAAATTCACTGTGACCCGAGAGAAACTTCTCAAGCCATGCCACTGGCTGCACTAACTCAGAGCAAGTTGCTCAATGCCCATCTAGCTGGAAAAATGGGTACAATGAAAGCTCAGCCAGCAGAGCTTTTTTTCCCTTTTGGGGGGAGGGGGATACCCCATCGTATATCAGGAGAACATCCCAGTCTAGTCCAACTCAAGTCCATAATACTAGTCTATACAAGTCTGATACTAGTCTGTAATTCCCTCTTCAGACTCATTCAGCCATATGCGATGATGCAGAATACACAAATATCACCGACTGGTAAATGCAAAGTCCAGTGAATCCAGTGGCAATGGATGCATCTCTGGGGCTCTAGCAACAGTCTGGTTTAACCAACAAAAATTTGGATGGAGAGTGAGAATGGAAGGTTTTCAGGGCTCTCCTTGTGAGAAGGCCACACACTCACAAGGAGTCACCATCAGGATAAGATCTGATTGACAGGCTAACCCCCCTCATATACATGAAATTATGTAATTACCACAGTGCCTAATGTGCATACCCAGATTATGTCACATACTGACACACATCCTGGAAAGTCAGAATGGAAATATAAAAATATTTTAAATTGTAACATTTTCTCTCTTTCCATAGGAACATATATCTATTTTGGATTTTTAATCAGGATGACTTTGTTCTAATAAAACAATAAGAGGTTAGTATAAGATTGCATGTCTTCTTCAGGAGCTAGGGTAATAAAGGTACCGAAGTCAGCAAACCTATATACGTTTGAGTCCCAAAGCTACCTTTTTTCATTGTGAGAGCTTGGGTTAATCAATTGAATTCTTTAAATATCAGTTGACCCATCATTAAGATCTGGATCATCTTGGCTTGTTGTGAGGATCAAATTAGAAGGAGTGTGAACATTCTTTGATAAATGGTGGGGTACTATATAAGTATACCAGATGATATCATGAGTTTTGTGGCACAAACCTCAAAGACAACAGAGGAAAATTGTTCTAGTGTATTTTGACTTGCTTTGATCAGCTATAACTTTGTTACTCCCTGAATGCTAATAATATTCTCTGTAGCAATTCAAAGAGAGATTTGTAAGAGAGAGCCATTTGGTTTATGAAGTGGAGAGTGCTTTTCCACCTACTATGGTATGTGTCCTTTGTTTAACCTTTCTCTGGTTGGTGTGTTGAAAACACAATATCTTTGGGAAAGAAATAATTGTGGTGAGAAAAAATAAATTGCACAAACAAAATCTTCTAGAATCTTGGTCTATTAGTTGGAAAGCAATTTACCTACGAATAAAAATAAGTTTAATGAAATCATGAGATTTATTTTCAGGCTGTGGAATCATTGATGCCATCCATTAACACCTAATGCAGAAATGGGATTAGGGTCTAGGTTGTCGGTTTACGTTTCAATTTTTTTCCTATGTATTGCTAAAAGCATTATTCCATCGGGCCAAGACATCTGGTTGTAAAATTTTTAAATGCACTTAGAAACTTCTTTTTTATGTGGGTGTGAGGTTAGTACATGTCATAGATTCATTTAAATCATTTGGTTATTTGTGTGCTGCATGAATATCCCCATAGGCTAGCTGTACCCTCTAAAGTACATAGCCTAGTTACAATTTATTCAGTTGTTTAGTAGATTTTCACAGTGCCTTTGTTTTCTAAGCAAAAACTTCCCATTTTTAAGGAAGTGATGAAAATAAAGTATGGTACGTTTTTAGACAAAAGTTTCTATTTGGGTTCTTTCTCTTTCACGTTGTAACTCACATAACAGAAATAGAGGAGGACATTTGGGCCACTTACTGTTTGCTCATGATAGCAGTTACAGTCTATGAATTCCTAAGCCACCAGGGCTTCCCTTCACAAGCATTAACCTATAAAAATGAAAAATATTATTATTTTTCTAACTGCATCAGAAAATTCTAACAAATTGCATGGTTATGCAATTGTTCTCAGATACCATTCCTGAACTTGTGGTTGAGTTTTTAAACTTTATGCCTCTATTCTCCTCAAATGAGACTTGTTTTAAGAAGCACTTTAGAACACTTCAGATTTTCCTTAATCATTCAGCACGTTTTCCTCATCCTTGGATTTCCAGTAAGTCTGGGCTCAGTAGTGACACAGGGGAGTTTGGGCAGGGGTTGCAGATTCTGAGTTACAAACAGATCAACCTATCAATGAAATACAAAAGAAACAATAAAGTTCCCCCTGGCACTTCCATTTGTTCTGCTTAGGTCTAAATGTGGTTGGATGAAGAAATGGAAGCAGATCCCCACAAAGTGTCCAAAACAAATACAACCTTTTGCTTGTCCATTTAATTGTGACTCATCCCAACCCTATGGTTTTCCTGACTATAATTTACTGGAAGTCAATCACCAGCCCTTTTTTCTGTGGAGCTTCTGGGTAAGTTTGAACCACCAACCTTCAGATTAGTAGTTGAGCGCAAAGAGGCTCCATGGCGTTGACTACAAGCCATAGTGACCCTACAGAACATCGTGTTTCGAGGTCTGTACTCCTTACAAAAGCAGCAGCCACATCTTTCTTGCTGGAGTGCCTAACAGCTTCCAACTGCTGGCTTTCCAGTTAGCAGGCGAACACTTTAACCACTGCACCACTAGAATTTCTTCTGAGGTGCTGTCCCATGACCCCATTATCATCAAATTCATTTTGACTCAGAGCCACCCTGCATCGGGTTTCAGAGACTGCCAGTCTTTAGGGAAGCAGATGGCCTCATCTTTCTCCCTTGGAGCGGCGGGTGGGTTCAGATCACCAGTCCAACCCCTAACCCACAGTACCAGCATAGATCTTTGACAAAAGAGACACCTTTTCTAATCTCTCAGGTGAGCGAGTAAAAAAAAGCATTTTTGTATGACCATAATCTCTGGATCTAAGAGGATTAAGGAATCTTAAATGGCATCTACTCAAATTACTCTGATGCTAGAATCTCTGTTACAAAATCTTCCTGGAATATTTGCCCAGCTTCTGCTCAGTTACCTGCAATGGCAGTCCATTCACAGCGGACTCTATTTTTTCATATTGTTCCAGAATCTGTAGCTTCCACTCATTTGGTTCTAGTTCTCTTCCTTGAGGCCAATTACACAAAGCCTTTTCCCACACAACAATCTAAATATTTGGCGGGGTGGTGGTGGAATATATAGATGTAATATGCTATAATTTTTAATCTATATTTATATACTGGGTAATATGCATTTCAGTAGCACAAAAGGTAAAGGAAAAGGCTTATGGTATATAGGAATCATGTTTCTATATTTCACCGGAATTAAGTTGCATAGATCTGAAATAGAGTCTGACAAAATCTATAGAAACCATTAAAAATAACTTTTAAAATAGGGTGAAAAAATAGCTAAAGGAATGAAATTGTTATGCTAAAAATACCGTTTAGTACATGAGGCAGTAAAGAAAAATTGAAAGTGTACAAAGGATACATATATATGCAAAAAATGTAAATTCTACTATATCATTTATAAAATTAAATGAGAATGGATTAAACAATAAAATCAAAAGGGGAGAATGCGAAATTGACTAAAAACAAAAAGATACACTGTCTACTAGAGATACATTTTAAATGGAAAACATATAAAGGTGAAAGTGAAAGTGGACAAAGGATGTGTCATGCAAACAACAATCATGTAAAAAAAAAAACAGTTTAAGCTGAGCCCCGGTGGCATAGTGGTTGTGCGCGGGACTGCAGCCCACTGGGTTGGAGGTTCAAATCCAGCAGCAAGGCTGGGCCTCCTACTCCCACCACTGGAGGGAAGTGATCCCCCCCAAAAAAAACCAGTTTAAAATTCATTAAAAATCAAAACAAAATGGGAATAGCTATGCTAATACCTGTTTAGCTATGCTAAACAAAATAGACATGAAGATAAAAGCAATTACTAGAGACAAAGAAGAAAGTGTTACATTGATTAAAAAAAAGATCAATCTACCAAGAAGTCATAACAATTCTAAACACACTTGCATCTAACATAGTAATCATAAAACACATGGATCAAAAACTGATAGAAATGAAAGGAGAGGGGAGAAAGAGACAACTCAACAATAATGGTTGTAGACTTCATAATCTCATTTACAATCATAGATGGAAATCGAGGCATAAGATCAATTAGGAAACAGATGTCTTAGTCAGAACTGAATTCCACACAACCAAAGCAGAATACTCACTCTTTTAAAGTGTACATAGAAAATTCTCCAGGATACACCACATGTTAGGCAATAAAACAACCCTCAATGCATTTTAAAAGATCAAGATCATACAAGATGTATTTACAGATTACAGTCGGTGAAATTAGAAATTACCAATAAAGAAATTGGGAATTTCAGAAATATGTGTACATGGGTGACTCAGTGGTAGAATTCTTGCCCTCCAAGAGGATGGCTTGATTCAACTTATGGCTATTGCACCTCAAGTTCAATCACTATCCATCTCTCAGTGAAGGCTTGTGTTGTGATACTGTATAGGTTTAACCAAAGCCCCCAGACTAAGACAAACTAGGAAGAAAGGCCTGACAATCTACTTCATAAAATTAGCCAATTACCCTACACATTAAATAGTCCTATCACATGCATCTGCTCATTAGGAACTGGGGGCCTCAAATTTCTCCTGTGGAGTGGCTGCTGGTTTAGAACTGCTGCACTTTCAGTTAGATCCCAACACATAATGACTACATCACTAGCATTCCTAGGACATTTTAAGACATTTTTAAAGGATAAAAAACAAAAAAAATAATTAAACAGATAATATCAATACTGATAGTACCCAGCTTATAACATATTTGAGTTACAGCAAACCACACTTGAAATTGTTGTGGTATTTTATGATTTGCGGGTTTTTTAATGCATGTATGCCTATATTGAATATATTTATCTGTGAACCTATTCCTGTATGTAGTGTTTCTCACAAATAGAGATCTGAGTCTAAAAGATATTGATAACAATAGGTAAAAATAATGAAAAGATGAGCTTACATTGGAACTGACTTATGACAAATTCATTAGAATGGAACCCTGTCATTTGTCGAGACTACCTGTATTTTTTAAGTATTAGTAATGACATGTTTCTGTTCCATTATACAGTGTGATATTCTTATTCTTTCAGCTTCCTTTTCTAATAATACTTCTTTGAATTGCCTAAATCCTTTAGGAAATCCTTTTCATTTATGCTTTATCAAACTGAGTACAGTTCACATAAAAAAAATCAGTTCCACATTACAGCAATTCTGGGTGCTAGCTAAATACGATCTCAATTAAAATGTTGAGCATGGAATACTTAGATCTAAAAAGTAACAGCAGCACGTTTTCAGACTTCTGTGAATTCATTTCCAGCTTTCCATGTCCATCCACGCTTATAATTTCAGACCAGTTTTGATGGACCAGCTGTTTGCTAATCAGATCCTTTGCTTCCATAAATTTGCCACACAGAATCTCCATGTCTAAAAGGCCCATCATTCTTAAGCACTAAGCAAAGTCCATCGGATGTTTCTTAAATGCTCTTTTTTAGGGGGAATGGGTTTAAAGCACAGAAGTAACTGGGGAATGTGAGCTCAAAACTGGACTCCACAGAAGTTAAAATTGTCATAAAGGAATTGAGGGGGTCTGTTTAACTTGACTGTCCTTTTCTGATGACATTTTATTTTGCTGTTTGATTTCAAAACTTTACATTTGCATAGTCTGCTGAATATTCAGATAGATGTACAAAGTTAAGCAGGGGATTGACAATGTTTTATGGTTTCAGCAGTGTACAATACTCATAGATGTAAAAAAAAGAAAAGGAAAAGGTGATTTGAAATTCCATTTTCAAATCAAAGTATCCAAAATCTAGGAGTAAGTTTTTTGCACTGCCCTAACTTGACATGTCACTTAATAGAAAGAATAAATCCTAGTGTCTTAGTGATGGATCCTAAGTACTGCTGTAACAGGAGTACAATGGGTGGCTTAAGCAAACAAATTTGTTTTCTCACAGTTTTAAAAGGCTAGAAGTAAAAAAAAAATAATTGCAGCAGTGTCTCAACAGAAAACTTCCAGAGGTTCCAGTCAGATTCAGAAGAGGACTGGGAATAAGGGATATCATTGCTCATGTCAGATGGATCTTGACTGAAATCAGAGAATACTAGAAACACGTTTACTAGTAATTTATTAACTCTTCTGTTCAGTGTGGGGATCATAACAAACTATCTTAGTTGAGAAGAATGGGAATTTCAGGACACCTCATTGTGGTCATGCAGAACCTGTCCATAGACTAAGAGGCAGTTGTGCACACAAAACAAGGGAATCCTACATGGTTTCAAATCAGGTAAGGTGTGAATGAAGGTTGCATCCTCTTACCTATTTATTCAATCTCTGTGTTGTTGTTCGATGCTATCGAGTCACTTCCAACCTATAGTGACCCTATACCCAACAGAACAAAGCGCTGACGGATCCTGCGCCATGCTCACAATGGTTCCGGTGACTGAGCCCATTGTTGTGGCAGTCCATCTCCATGAGGACCTTCCTCTTTTTCACTGCTCTTCTACTTTAGCAAAAATGATGTCCTTCTAAAATATGTGAGACACAGTGTCTACATCCTCGCCTCTATGGAGCACCCTGGCTGTACTTCTTCCAAAACAGACTGGTTTGTTCTTTTCACACTTCATGGTACTTTCAATATTCTTCTTCAACACCACAATCCAAAGGCATCAATTCTTCTACGATCTTCCTTATTCAATGTCCAATTTCACATACATGAGAGGCGATTGAAAATACTATGGCTTGAGTCAGGCCCACCTTAGCCAAGTCACACCCTTGCATTTCAATATTCTAAAGAGGCCTTGTGCAGCACACTTACCTAATGCAACATGTCTTTCAATCTTTTGACTGCTGCTTCCATGAGCACTGATTGTGGATACGAGAAAGACAAGATCCTGGACAACTTCAACCTGTTCTCCATTGATTATGATGTTACCTGTTGGCCCAGTTGTGAGGATTTGGGTCATCCTTTCATTGAGTTGTCATCCACACCGAAGACTGCAAGCCTTGATTTTCATCAGTAAGTGCTTCAATTCTTCTTCATTTTCAATAAGCAAAGTTGTTTCTTCTTATCAGGGGTTGAAATATGCCTCCTCCGATTCTGATTTTATATTCTTCTTCATATAATCCTTCTTCCCTGAGTATTTACTCAGGATAAAGATTGAATAAGTATGTTAAGATGAAATGACTCTAATTCATACCTTTTTGTCTGATTTTAAACCATGTTCCCCTGTTCTATTTGCACAATTGCCTCTTGATTCCAGTGCAGATTCTGCATGAACATGATGAAGTGTTCTAGAATGCCCAGTCTTCTCAAACTACCCATAGTTTGTTAGGACCCACATACTTCTGTGTATAGAGCAAATCTCTCATTTTGTTTACCCACAAAACGACCAGGTTTAGTTGTGATCTCACTGACTCAGGAAATGTAATTTTACTCCATTTCAAAGAGTAATCAAGGATAGAATATGATAATGTACGTGGGTTTGTGTGATATACCTATACCACCAATTTCCACAGGGTATAATTGTGCTCAAGTAGTGAGCTTCTTCTCCCTTGTGTTCTAATATCCAAGTATCCACCAGATCCCAAAGAAATGTGTTTCTCCTTGCCCAATGACAACAGAAGAACATATACAACTGGATTCCAGAAATAAACTACCAAAGCAGACCAATCTTCCTGAATCCAGTTGTCGATGTCCTTTTATTGTCATTTCAGTAGCTCTGGTAGTGTAGTGGTTTAGTGTTGCACTGCTAAGTGCAAGGCCTAAAGTTCAAAACCACCAGCTACTCTGAGGAGGTAAGATGGGGGTTTCTATTCCCATAAAGACTATAGTCTTGGAATCTCATGGGAGCAGCCTTATCCTGTCTTACAGGGCCTCATGGACTTGATGGCAGTGAGTTTGTTTTGGTGTTGTTCTGGGTTATGCTGGAGTTAAAATTATCATCATGATCCATCACTGGAAAATGCCAATCGTGGCTGTCGACTTTAGTGGCCAGGGCTACAAACAAGATGGAAGCACTAGGAAGTATATAATCTATTCCATGTCCAGTGGACACTGAAAACAGTGTTATTGTTTGTCTCTATTTTAGGGGCTACTAAATGGGATTTGGAACTCTCCTCTTCCCACCTTGAGCAACCACTGCTGAAAAACAGGATTTTTCTCATTCCAGGGAGGAGATTTCGGGGGGCAGCACTAAAACTAGGACAGTCCCAAGGAAATCAGGGTGATCAAGCATTCACATATCTTTGATCACTCTCTGTAGCACTGAAATGACTGTCTTCCTAATTTTGGTGCAGATTTAAAGCTGCATTTGGAAGCGATCAACATTTCATTAAGCAGTAGTGACTTTCTACTAAGGTTTATCTATTCTTTTCAGCATGTTTCTCCCTCACTGAAACATAATCTTTAACACAGAAGGAATCTTTGTCTGCTCTGTTTACCACTGAGTCCTTTGCTTTGTCTGCAATAGGCTAATATTTGTAGAAAAACAAATGAATGCAGGATAGTGGCAGGAGTGTGGTGGTGCAATGGTTACAGCATCGGGCTACCTCAAGGTCAGCTGTTCAAAACCACTTCCTCCTCTGCAGGAGACTGATGTGACTTTCTACTCTCAGAGACCACAGTGACAGTCACACAATCCGAGTGGTCATTATGAGTCAGAATTGACTACTTGATAGTGAGTTTGGTTTTTTGGTCTGGCAGGAATTTAGAGAAGAAATTTCAAACAAGCGAAATTGGAATTGGAATAAGCCAGTCAATTAGCTCATGGAGTGGCTCAGAATTGATATGGTGGAGGTAGTGAAGATAATGCAAAGAGGACCTGATTTGAGAGCTGGTGGTGGGATAACATTGTCCTGATTGATGAAAGATGAGAGGAGTGAAATAGAGAAAGGTGTCTAAGATGTCTCCTTGGGTTCTCACCTGCAGGATTGGGGGGGATAGTTATGCTATTTAGTGAGTTAGAAAGTAGTGGGCCTAGGCTGAGCCCTGGTGGTGTAGTGGTTGTGCCCAGGACTGTGGCCCACTGGGTCGGAGGTTCAATTCCAGCTCCCAGGAGCAAAGGCTGGGCCTCCTACTCCCACCACCTGAGGGCAGTGATGCCTAAAAAAGAAGTTAAAAAAATAAAGTAGTGGGCCAGCCAGTACTATTAAGTTTCGGGGATGATTGACCTCGGTTCTTGCTTCTCAACAATGAAAGAATTCTGCAACAGAAACACTTTTGTAAATCCAAATAACTTTTATGAGGGAAAGGGAAGTTTCAGGTATTACAGTCTCAGATATTATGGTATCTCTGGAACGCATGCAAGGCTGCATGGTGGGGCTGAGGGAAATTTGTGACATGGCCACTTCAAGGGAATGAGAAAAATGACATGGAAAAAATGGCTATTAAGAGTCCAAACATCCAGCGGCAGCACTGGGTTGCACCCACGACTACCAGAGGTAGTGATGCCCAAAAAACAAACCAAAGAAAAAAAAAGAGTCCAAACAAAGCCCACATGGAAGAAGCACACCAACCTATGTGATCGCAAGGTGTCAATGGCATCAAGTATCAGGCATCAAAGAACAAAAAATCATATCATTGTGAATGAGGGGAGTTGTGGAGTTGGGACCCAAAACCCATCTATAGGCAACTGGTCAGACCCTTACAGAAGGGTTGCAGGGAGGAGACAAGCCAGTAAGGGTACAGTGTAGCAACAATAAAACATACAACCTTCCTCTAGGTCCTAAATGCTTCCCCCCTCCCTCCAACTATCATGATCCCAATTCTACCTTACAAATCTGGCTAGATGCTTTTTGTTGTTGTTGCTCTGTTTTGCTCTGTCTTCTTTTTGTGCTTATTATTGTCTCAGCAAGTTTATCAAGAAGAGCTAGATAGGATAAATAATTCAAAGGAGAAAACAATGGAACTGATGGCTCCAGGAGGACACAGGAAAGGAGGAGGAAGGGGAAAGAAAGTTGGTGTTAACAAACCCAGGGACAAGGGAACAACAAGTGAGCTAATATTGATAGCGAGAGGGGTGTAGAATATCTGGTAGGACTTTTATCGAGAGCAATGTAACCAAGAGGAATTAATGAAATTCAAATGAAAGCTGAATATGATAGTGGAACAAAAGAAAAGTAAAAGGAAATAGTGGACAGAACTAGGAGGCAAAGGACATTTATAGAGGCCTAAATATAGGCATGTAAATATGTGTATATATAATGATAGGGAAATAGATTTATGTGCATATACTTATATGTTAAATATTAAGGTAGCAGACAGACATTGGGCCTTTACTCAAGTACTCCCTCAATGTAAGAATACTTCATTGTAATTACCTTGCATTCTGTGATGCTCACCTTCTTGACACGATGATTGCTGAAGACAAAATGGGTGCATAAGCAAATGTGATAAGCTAAGCCCCAGTGGTGCAGTGGTTGTGTGTGGGATTGCGACCCACAAGGTTGGCGGTTCAAATCCAGCAGCAGCTTTCCAGCTGGCTGGGCTTCCTACTCCCACCTGGCTAGGCTTCCTACTCCCACCGGGGCAGTGATGCCAAAAAAAAAAAAGAGAGAAAAGCACATGTGATGAAGAAAGCTTATGGTGCCTATCAAAAGTTTCTGGGGTTTAAAGACTTGAAGAGAAACAAGTGGCCATCTAGCTGAGAAGCAACAAAGTTCATATGGAATATCAGTCTGTGTGATCATGAGGTGTCAATGGGATCAGGTACCAGGCATCAAAGAGCCATAATAATAATAAAATAAAAACATGTTGGGCTGAGTCCTGGTGGCATAGTGGTTGTGTGTGGGACTGCAGCCCACTGGGTTGGAGGTTCAAATCCAGCAGCAAGGCTGGGCCTCCTACTCCCACCACCAGAGAGTAGTGATGCCTAAAAAAAACATGTCAATGTGAATGGGGTTAGGGGAGCGTGGAGAAGAGATCCAAAGCCCATCTACAGGCAATTGGACATTCTCTCACAGAAGGGTCATAAGGAAGAGAACAGCCAGTCAGTCAGGGCACAGTATAGCACCAATGAAACATACAACTTTCCTATAGTTCTTTAATACTCCTTCCCCTTACTATCATGACCCCAATTCCACCTTACAAGTCTGACTAGACCAGAGCATATACACTGGTACAGATAAGAGTTCACAACACAGGGAATCCAGGACAGATAAACCAATAATGAGAGTAGTGATATCAGGAGTGGAAGGGTAAGGTAGGTGGAGAAAGTTGGGGGGCACCAATCACAATGATCTACATATAGGCCCCCTCTCTGAGGAGCAGACAACAGAAAAGTGGCTGAAGGGAGACATTGGCCAGTGTAAGACATAAAGAAATAATAATAATTTGTAAATTATCAAGGGTTCATGAGGGAGGGATGGTGGTGGAGGGGAACAAAGACTCAAGTAGAAAGAAAATGATTTGAGAATGATGATGGTAACTTATGTACAAATGTGTTTGACACAAAGGATGGATGGTGAAAAGAGCTGTATGAGCCTCCAACAAAATTATTTTTTTTAAAAGGTATCCACAGAGCCCAAAGAGGAGTCCCATAACTAACGAAAAAAAGAGTGTGAGTCCAGCATGTACATGGGCAAGATCCCACCCTCTGACCTGAAAGAGAGTACCTGAGAGCCCTGCCCTCACTCAGTCTGTGCTGATTATCCCCTCCTAACCTCTTGGGGGAGGGTATGGGGAGTGTGGTTGAGGATATGGACCAATCTTAGAGGCTGAATTCCGATGTACCTGTGAATGTGATGTTGCAGGTACCTCCTGTGTATGTGCCCAGGTTACCCTTGACCTTAAGCTAGGTGACTTGTGATTTTGGTCTGAGCATGAGTAGCTTTGGATCGTCCCCATAGGTATATAATTAGTGTTCCTGATTTCTTTGCATCCCTTCATTGTAGCATGGACAGCTAATTTTTGTTTCACATAGGCATTCAGTGGAGACAACCCCTTCATTCCTAATCTCCCTACCTTAAATCATGAGTTCACAGAGAAAGCGGGAACTCAATTAGGTAGCTCATTCTGTCTAGCCCTCCCAAGTTTTCTGCCTTTGAGACTTGTCCATTTTCTAGCTCTTGTTTTAGTGAAATGATTTTTGCTTTCCTTCTCAGATAGGTTCCCACCTTGCCTGGGTTCCAGTTTTTATAGGTCTTACTATATTTCAGACAAGTGCACTTGGAGATGCTTTTGAAATGACTAAGCA
Organism: Nesogale talazaci; assembly: GCA_004026705.1. Classification (NCBI taxonomy): domain Eukaryota; kingdom Metazoa; phylum Chordata; class Mammalia; order Afrosoricida; family Tenrecidae; genus Nesogale; species Nesogale talazaci. Next base: position 24,938 of record PVJH01008193.1, on the reverse strand, counting down.
ATTTCAAATAGGTAGTTGAATAGATGGGCCTAAAAATCAGAGAAGAGGTGTTGGCTGAAGAGATAAATGAGGGTGCCATCCACCACAGTGGGTGGTCAATAAAGAAATGGGAGTGGGTGATTACCAAGGAAGAAAAAGGAGAGATCGAAGATAAAGCTGCAATTGTACTCGGCACGCACTCAATTTTTACTTGGATTAAAGAAATTACTTGGTTGTAAACAAGAGTCCATGTTGGGGATTGTAAATCATAAATATTTGCAAGGTTTTAAAATATAACCATCAGAGGACGTGCCCTGTATTTTTCATTTTGAGCCAAGTTTTAGCATATTTCATGGCCGTATATGGTGTCAGTAGTTGTTTTATTATTATTATTATTTAGATGAAGGGTAACTATGCTTCTCACATTTTAAGTAGTTCTCAATTCTTCCTATGAGCTCAGTACTATGTGTTAAGAATATAAGAGATACCTTGTTTCCCCTGGAAGAATTTGCAAAGAAGAATTGTACCTTCAAATCAGAGAAACCAAGATCAAACTCACTGCGATCAAGTCAATTCCCACTCAATCATACAGGACTAGGCAGAACTGCCCCTATGGGTTTCTAAGACCAAATCTTTATATAGTTCTCCCAAGGATCAGCTGGTGATTTTCAGCTGCTAACTCACTACATCACCCAGGCTTCTGCGTTAAAAATAAGAGGGGACTTTAAATATCATCTAGTCTGGTTTCCTCATGTTTTACAAAATGACCTTCCAAGGTCAAAATGAAATAGCAGAGGTCCAACTAGAATCATATGCTCCTGATTTTAGCCTAACCAAGAGCACGCCTCTCATCCAGGAAATTACTCATGCATTAAACAAATATGAACTTTTATTGAGGGCCCACAGTGGTGATAGACACTCATGATAAATCATGCTATTTTTCTCCCGACTTGCAGACCAAGTATTGGGCATTCAGTAAGTGGCACAGACTGATGGCTGGGGATGGCTTCTAACTTGATTTTCAAAAGTCAACAAATCAAACTCACTGCCATCCAGCTGAAGCCCACTCAATACCGACGCTGTAGGACACAGCAGCACTGCCCCTCTGCATTCCTGAGCCTGTGACTCTCTAGGAAGTAGGAAACCCTTTCTCCCACGGAGCAGCTGGTGGTTTCCAACTGCTGACCACAGCTGAACCTTTCAGCGCCATGCCACCAGGGCTCCATTCCAGCTGCATCAGCCATCTCCAATTTATAATCCTTTCTTCTCTTAGGGACTCAAGGAGGAAATCAGTGGCGGGTTACCATATGAAGCAATTAGAGAATAATATCTGATATAGACTCTATAGTTAAGCGCTAAATTTCTTTGCAGGACTCTAGGTGCAACTGGGGGCACCGAAGCCAAAGTCCAGAGAACAAGACCGACATGTTGCTAACACAAAGTCTTCCAGCAGTAGTCACCACCAGCTCTCTCACATGCTCCTGGGAGAAGGTACAGCAAACATTACTTGGGCATCTGTTATTTGGCAGAAGTCCCTGGGTGGTGCAATATTTAACTCTTGGTCAACTCTAGGTTGGCAACCAAAAAACTAGTAGTTTGAGATTACTGAGAGGTGGTTCTGATAAAAAGTACAGAGCACGTTTCGACTCGGAAACCCACCAAGGTGTCCTTGTTACCATGCAAGGAGGACGGTTGATGCAGTGGTTAAGCCTTCAGTGGCCCACAAAAAGCCTTCTGTTTCAACCTCACCAGCTCCTCTGAGAGAGAAAGATGAAGCAATCGACTTCTATAAAAATTGTTGTTATTCGGGCTGAGCGCCGGTGGCGTAGTGGTTGTGCGCGGGACTGCGGCCCACTGGGATGGAGGTTCAATTCCAGCAGCGGGGATGGGCCTCCTACTCCCACCATCAGAGAGCAGTGATGCCCCCCCCCAAAAAAAATTGTTGTTACTGTTGTTGTTGTTGTTGTTAGGTGCCCTTGAGTCAGAGCCATTGAGACAGTATGGGCAGCAAAATGAAATGCCATGCACCATCTTCACTATTGGCACGGCTGATCCCATTTGTTGAAGCCACCATTTCACTCTAAGGACCTTCCTCTTTTCGCTGGCCCTCTAGCAAACATGACGTCTTCTCCAGAGACTGGCATCCCCTGACAACAGCTCCAACGTATAGAAGATGGTTTCTTGCCAATCCTTGCCTCCAAGGAGCATTCTGGCTCTAATTCTTCCAAGATTTATCTGTTTGTTCTTTTAGGCAACCCATAGAACTTTCAATATTCTTCGCCAGCACAGCCATTCAAATGCATAGGTTCTTGTTGCTGTGGTTGCTGTTGTCCTTAAGTACTATCAAATCAATTCTGATCCAGAGTGACCCCATGCACAGCAGAAGGGAACAGTGGCCAGTCCTGTACCATCCTCACAATTGCCTCTCTGCTTCAGTCCATTGATGAAGCCACGGTGTCAACCCTGGTTTTTTGGCTTGTTTTTAAATAATTTTGTTGGAGGCTCTTATAACATTCCATACATCAATTGTTTGAAGCATATTTGTACATGTGTTGCCATTATCATTTTCTGAACATTTCTAAACATTATTTGAGCCCTTTCTATCAGCCCCTTTTCCTTCCCTCCCTTCTCCCCTACTTGTGACCCTTTGATAACTTATAAATTACCGTATTTTCATATCTTCCACTGACCGCTGTCTCCCTTCACCCATATTTCTGTTGCTCATTCCCCTTGGGGAGAGGGGAATTAATGCATCAATCAATGTAATTGGTTCCCTTCCCTTCTTCCCCCATTAGTCCCATTTTATACTTACCCTCCTGGTAGAGCTACTCTCATAATTGGTTCTAAGGGGTCTATCTGTCCTATATTCCACGTGTCATGAGCTCTTAACTGTACCAGTTTACATGTTCCATTCTAGCCAGAACTGAAAGGCAGGGCTAGGGTCCTGATAATGGGGGGGGGGGGTGAGGAAGCCTCAAAGAACCAGAGGAATATTGTGTGTTTCATTCTTGCTATAATGTACCCTGGTTGACCCATCCCTTCCTTCTGACTCTTCTGTGAGGGGATGCCCTATTGTCGACATTTAGGTTTGGGTTTATGCTCTCACACCCCTCGGTCTCAAAAATATGATTTTTTGTTCTGTGTTTTTTGGTGCCTGTTACCTGATTCTGTCAACAGCTCATGATTGCACAGGCTGTTGTGCTTCTATGTGGGCTTGTTGCTTTTTCTGCAACTTGGTTAACTACATGCCTTTAAGACCCCACATGATATATCTTTTGATAGTCGGACACCATCAGCTTTCTCCATCACATTTGCTAATGCACCCATTTTGTCTTCAGTGATCATGTTGGGAGGGTGACCATCACAGAAAGTGTTTTTTAGAACAAATTGTTCTTGCTTTGAAGGAGGGCTTCAACAGAGACCGAAAGTCCATCCACTTCTTCAATGTATTGCCATATGTACACAGTGCGAGATCTTTGTTTTTATGAATTAATATGTTATACTATATATTATAATACATTTTAATATGTAATAATATAAAATATATAATTAATGTACATTTATATAAATGTACATCTATGTTTATGTTCTTTCCGTTTTCTTTCACCTTCCTCCTGTCTCCCCATCACACTAGTCTTTCTTCTGCTTCTTAGTAATTCCTCTCAGCTAGATTGCTGCTGCACCGACACTCATGATCTCTACTTCTTCTTCATCGTTGATTTCAATTCCCTAGTTGTTTCTCTGTCTTTTCCCCTGTCTCCTTCTCCCCCCAAGTCCCTCCAGAACTATTGCTTCAATTACTTTCTCCTCAGACTTGCTTCCCATGCCTATTTTATATTAATAAGCAAAACAACAAGATACAACAAAAAGAAAAATATTGAATAAAAAGAGAAAACAAAACAAAACAACAACAAAAAACCTCTGCCAAAAAAAACCCCAACATATATAATTTCAGGTGTGTCCACCAACCTTTATGACTAGCTCCCCACAGGACCTGTAGCATTCTGGAAATGGCCCCTCCTAGCCTGAAGTCTATATTTGAGGCTCCTCAGGAGGGTTTTGTTTTTGGCTTGGTTTTGCTCCCATTGCTGATCTGTTATGTTCCCTTCTTGGTTCACCCCACTGTGGGGGTGGTCAGACTGTACTCACTCCCTTCTGTGGGTTCCCAGTATGGTCCTCTGCATGGTATGTATGCTCCAGTGAGGAGACATCACATCTCAAGCTGTTGTTAGTCCTACAGTCCTCTCTATGCCTTGACCGCTCTGTGCAGGGACATTATCCTCAGGACTTGGCATACCAGTATGAGGTCTATTCCCTCACTTTCTCTTTTTCCTTCTTGGTTTGCTTCTGTATGGATGGAGCAGGCCAGCCCCATTCCACAACCTGTCAATTTAGTGTTCTCCTCTGTAGTACATACTTCTGGGGGGTAGGAGGGAGAGGTGTAAGTTGAGAGTCTTCCTCTTAATCACCGCCTCTCCTCTTTACTGAGCATTATGTCTTTCTCCAGGGACTGGTCTCACCTGACACCATATCCAAAGTATATAAGACCAACTCTTACCATCTTTATCTATAAAGAGCATTCTGGTTGTACTTCCTCCAGGACAGACTTGTTTGTTCTTTTGGCAGTCCGTGGTACTTTCAATATTCTTCTCCAGCACCACAATTCATGTGCATTAATTCGTTTTGGTCTTTCTTATTCAATATACAGCTTTCGTATGCATATGAGGCAATTGAAAATATCATGGCTTGAGACAGGTGTACCTTAGTCCTCAAAGTAACATCCTTTCATTTCATCCCTTTAAAGAAATCTTGTGCTGAAGATTTACTGCTTAAGAAATTTTGGGGGGGGGATTCTATTCTGTTTTACAGAGTTATTATGAGTTGGAATCAACGTAATGACAATGAGTTTGTCTTTTTGATTAGCTGGCAGGCGTTCCGAGGTTATGCAAACTACTAATACAAAGGTTAAAAGTGTGAGTCTATCTTGAAAGAAAGGCCTGTTGGGTTAGTCTGTGTTGACTAGAGAAACAAATTCAGAGACACTCATATGTGTACAAAAAAGAGATTGTGGTTGTTGTTGTTGTTTTGGTTTGCTTGATTGTTTGTTTTGGGGGACATCACTGCCCTCTGGTGGTTGTGGGAGGCCCAGTCTTGCTCCTGGAGAGCTGCTGCTGGATTTGAACTGCCAAACCAGTGGGCCACAGTCCCACACTCAACCACCAAGCTACCGGGGCTCAGCCCAAAGGAGTTTTATATACAAGAGAAATTGAATATTGAGAAAATACCACAGTCCAGTCCGGATCAAGTCCATAAGTCCAATATTAGCCCATATGTCCCATGCCAATCTATAAAGTCCTCTTCAGATTCATGAAATACATGTAATGATGCCAAATGCAAGATGATCACAGACAAGTGGGTAGGAAGTCTTGTATATCCAGTGACATTATAAGCATCTCAGTGCTGGCATGGGTCTCCACCTGGCTCCTCCAGCTAACATAGCTCCATGTGTTTTGTCAGCTGCAATGTTTCCCAGGGAGTGAGTCTGTGTCCTCCCTCAAGTGAGCTATTTATCTCCTTAGTCCCTCCAAATGAGATCATTGACTAAACTCCACCCCTTCACTCATAAGTCTCAAATTGACAACAGATTATGGAACTACCACACCTGTTGCTCTACTTCCATATGTTTAATTCATTGAAAGTCTCATGGAGCACCGTTTAATGAGGTTGAATGAAGTCAACAACTACTGCATTTGTTGTTTGGTAGGCATTGTATTATTTTCCAAGGAACCCTGATATTGTAGCGGGTTACTCATTGGGTTGCTAACCACAAGGTCAGCTGTTCAAATCTGCCAGTTGCTCCACAGGAAAAAAAATGAGTCTTAGACATAAATATTTACATGTAAAGGATAAGATGTATATGGCACTGAGATTCACAAGGAGTCTTTGGGTGGTGCAAACAGTGGTTAACGCCACCTCCTTTTCCCCACTTACCCATCTCCCATATCCCCCAGAACAATAAGTCCCATTGTTTTCTCCTCCAGACTGTTCACCAAGCCTATCTTATCTAGATAGATCTGCAGAGATAACAATATGTACAAAAAAGAGGAAAGTCCTACTCCCACCACCAGAGAGCAGTGATGCCCCCCCAAAAAAGAGGAAAGAACTGAGGGGTAAAGGGCATTTATAGAGATCGAAATATAGGCACATACATAGGTGAACATATTTATATATGATGATGAAGAAATAGATCTACGTGCATATACTTATAGAGTTACCATTAAGACAGCAGATAGGCATTGGACTTTCACTCAAGTATTTCCTCAATGAAGGAACACTTTGTTCTAGTAAACTGTCATTCCATGATGCTAACCATCCTTATATGATTGCTGAAGACAAGTGTGTGCATAAGCAAATATGATGAAGTAAGTTGATGGTGCCTGGCTATCAAAAGATATAGTGTCTGGAGTCTTAAAGGTTTGAAAGTAAACAAGTGACCATCTAGCTCAGAAGCAACAAAGCCCACGTGGAAGAAGCACACCAGCCTGTGTGACCATGAGGTGTCAAAAGGATTAGGTGTCAGGCATCAAAGAACTAAAAATTATATCATTATAAATGGGGGGTGCTACAGATTGGGGACCCAAAGCCCATCAGTAGGTGAAGCGACATCCCTTTACAGAGGGGTTGCAGGGAGGAGATGAACCAGCCAAGGTATAGTGTAGCAACAATGAAATATACAACATTCTCCTAGTTCTTAAATACTTCCTCTCTCCCCCGCCAACTATCATGATCCCAATTCTATCTTACAAATCCGACTAGACCAGGGGATGTACACTGGAGCCATAAACATGGGAAATTCAGGACAGATAATCCCTACAGGACCAGTGGTGAGAGTGCTGATATTGGGAGGGTGGAGGAAAGGTAGAGTAGAAAGAGAGAACCAATTGCAGGGACCTCCATATAACCTCCTCCCTGGGTTACGGACAACTAGGGAAGTAGGTGGAGGGACACAGCAGACAGTGTATGATATGACAAAATAATTTTAATTTGTAAATTATTAGGGTTCATGAGGAAGGGGGCAAGAATAGGGAGGGGAAATATGAGGAGCTGATACCAAGGATGTAGAAGGAGGATGTTTTGAGAATCATGATGACAACCAATGTTCAAATGCGGTCTGCATACAATGGATGTATTGATGTATGTATTGACCATGATAAGAGTTGTATGAACCCCCAAAGAAATGATTAAAAATTAATAATATATAAATTATCCAGGGTTCATGAGGGTGGGATGGTGAGGGGAAAAGAGGAGCTGATACCAAGGGCTCAAATAGAAAATGTTTTGGAAATGATGATGGCAACAAATGCACAAATGTACTGAATACTAATGAAGGATGGATTGTTATAAGAGCTGTGAGAGTCCCCAATAAAATGATTTATTAAAATGGAAGAATAAAAAATAATAAAAATTAAAATCCTATAAAGCACAGAGCTGGAAACACAGGGAATCCAGGACAGATAAACCCCTCAGAACCAATAAGGAAAGTAGTGATATCAGGAGAGTGGAGGGAAGGTGAGGTAGAAAGGGGGAACCAATCAAAAGGATCTACATATAACCCCATCCCTGAGGAACAGACCACAGAACAGTGTGTGAAGGGAAACATCAGTCATGAAAAAATAATTTACAAATTATCAAGAGTTCATGAGAGAGGAGGGATGGGGAGGGAGGGGAAAATTAGGGGTTGATATCAGGGTTCAAGTAGAAAGAAAACATTTTCAAAATGATGACTGCAACAAATGTACAAATGCTCTTGACACAGTGGATGGATGGATGGATTGTGGTAAGAACTGTATGAGCCCCCAATAAAAGGATTTAAAAAAAAGAATTTGCTTTGCTGAAACATCTCTTGGGACATGTCGAGGGGCAGATGTTCAGAGTCAACTACACCACTAATTAAGTTGACTTCATAACTGACCATGATGAACACTAAGCGGACAGAAAGTTTAATGGGTATTTTGTTTGGTTGATTTGGTTTAGTTTTCCCTTCTTCTTCCCAAAGAGGTGAAAGGAAACCCAGCGGAAGCTAAAGAGCAATGCCCTGAACATCAACTGATCTTCTACACAAGAGTGCTTGAGTGTCAATTGGTGTTACCATTCATTAGTAAGACTTTTAAAATTCTCCACACTCCTCCAAGATAACATCATCAGGATGGCTAGGTCCAAATGGGCTTGGTATTATTTAGTTCTTCCTGGTGAACGTTTTTTTCCTTAATGTTCTTGATTTTCTTCTTATTGTCCTTCCCACTATCATCCTCATCATCTTAGCCCACATCATCAATCTCTGCCATCTCCTCATCCTTCCCTGCTTCTTTCTCACCTTTCTCCTCCTCTGCCACATATTAATTGATGTCCTTCTCTAGATGGGGTAGCCCATGAACTGTGAGTGCTTCGCTTCTTTAACTCACCTCTCCTCTAGCTATCCTGCCTGGTCTTCTTGAAACACAGAATCACTTCGGTTCCTGAACCAATGGACTCACCCAGATCAGCACAGATAGTGAAAGGACTCCCAGCAGAAGCCTCCCAGGCATACTGCTCATTATCACTGTGATTGGTGATCTCAATGACTTTCTCTGCCTCCAAGTAGGCAGAATAAAAGCTAACATCACATTGCCCAATCATAGAGATGTCTGCACCAGCCTGCAGAGCCTCCATAAATGCTTTGGACCAGACTTGGCAATTGTTCCCAGATTGTTGATGAGATCAGCCTTGGTCATACCAACGCCTGTATCCTTTCGAGTCAGAGTACATTCCTGACAGTTGGGGATGAATGTCGATATTCAGTTCTTTATCACTGTCCAACTTGTAAAGGTCTGTCAGGCTCTCATATTGAATATTGTTCAAGGTGTGAGAAGCATTGGAGACCAACTCCTGAAGGAAACTTTCCATAGTAGAGGAGACAGCATTGATGGTGAGGGACATGAGTTGGGCAATCTGTGCCAAGGCAAAATTCTCCAGCCCCACCTCTTTCTCAGGCATCTTGAAGAAGATCTGTGAATGCTGGAGAGCAGCCGGTGCGGAGCTGTATATAGCTCGCACACGCTTGTTGGCTATACAGAGGTGACTGAAGAGAGTTCAAGTAGAAAGCCTCATCTTTCCCCCAAATTAGATCTTCTAAATTCAGTTCTTTATTCAGTTCTTTCCAACTTCCTTCTCTGTTGCTGTCTGTTGTTAGCGGGTGATACCAATCTGGGTTCTTGCCAGTCGGGATTGAACAGTATAGGTCTGCTGGGTCTAGAATTGGAGTCAAACCTATTGGTGGATCTGAATTTAAAATGTACTTGAAGAGCATAATGTTTGTCTTGACTTAACTCCTCAGCTGTCCTAAATAAATGTATTAGGCTGCCTGTGACGTTTGCTCCTGTGCATGAGGCAAATACGACAGACCTCTCTTGTGAGGGTGCTTGATGTATATATATTAAATATATAAGAATTATATTTATAATTTGGTCTGTGGCTTCAGTTTCGAATGGGCTGTTGGCCCTTCTGTGAAAGATGATCGTGAGTGAACCTCACTCCATTGGGTTAGCCGTGACTTTGTCTTCAGTTGTCCACTACCCTGGATTAACTGCCATCCACTTGCCATCCTGTCAATCCCAACTTACAGCAACCCTGTATATATGAGAGTAGAACTGCTCCTTAGAGTTCCCACGAGTTTCAATCTTCCCAGGAGCAGACAGTCTAGCAGGGGTCCTCAAACTTTGTAAACAGGGGGCCCGTTCACTGTGCCTTAGACCATTGGAGGGCCGGACTCTAGTTAAAAAAACAAAACAAACTATGAACAAATTCACTGTGGGCCCACGATGAGTCAGCTGCTAAGGAGGACAGCAGCAGCAGCAAAAGCACCCGGCGGGTCTTTGGGCCTTAGCTGGAGGATCTCTGGGCTAGTGAGTTTGAACTGCCGACTTTGTGGTTAGCAGCCCAATGTAAGTCGTTGCACCACCAGATCTCCTTTGGGGTTACTGCATTCAGGAGTGGTCATCTGTTTTTCCAGGCTTTTGCCACCTAAACAAATAATGTTTTGACTTCTCTGAATCTACTTGGTTTCCTCCTACAGTCCTTCATTCTTGATTCCAGCTCATAGCCTCACTCCATTGTATTATTTCAACGCCAGGGAGGATGACGTTTCTGCCACTTTTGACCAGAGTTCTAAAAGCCGTGGTGTTTCAGTGGAGGTGTCTGTTGAAATTCTTGTCTCATCTTAATACCCTCCTGTCTTGCAAGTGCTCTTTGTTCTATGATCTGCAGTTTTATCCATTGCCGTGGAACATGACCCTCACTTGTGAGGGTCATGTTGGTTATATAAATGATCATCATTTCCAGAGAATGAATCATTATTTCTTGAAGCAGATGAATTGGAATTCGAGATAGGTATTTTTTTTAATCACTACTCTCCTCAACAGGATTTTCCCTGCATTTTTCCCTTAATATTTTTGAGTGCTTCTATCAGGAGGACAAGTACTTCATTCTTTTTAGCAGGATTTCAAACCAGTTCAAACTGGTTGTGTCATGGCTGACAAGGCAAAATCAGAACAGACTTGAATTTTTAAATTTTGAGTGAATCAGAATAATAACAGGAATGGGAAAAATAACTGATTGGTGCCCAGGGATGGGAGAGCGGGAAGAGGTGCAATGAGCCTGCTCAGGAGCTAGAGCTGTGGAGAATGACACCCATTAAATAAAGTGGCATGTTTGGGGCTGAGCCCCGGTGACATAGTGGTTGAGTGCAGGACTGCGGCCCACTGACTTGGTCGTTCAAATCCAGCAGCAGCTCTCCAGGAGCAAGGCTGGGCCTCCCACTCCCACCAGAGGACAGTGAAGCCCCCCCCCCAAAAAAAAGGTGGCATGTTTGGCCCCCATATTTGAGCAGAGTATCCTTATTTTGGACTCTGCTGGTCAAGAAATGTTGTTACTCTCCAACACGCTCACTACCCTTATTGTCTTATAGGGAGATTACATTTCTAGCAAGGTGTTGACCTGTAATTTTTCCTGGCTTGTTAGTCTGGATCATTCACATTTTACAGATTCGGGTCCACTTTGGTTTTGATTTGTGGGTCATGACAGAACCAGGAAGAACCACTTCAAAGCCTTTTAATTATGTGATATAATAACCCTTGCAATCAAGTGCTCAGACTGACAGCAGATTTATGGTTTAAAAAAGAGTTTTAATTGCATTTAGGTGAAAGTTTACATAGTAGCTGAGGTTCCCCTTTAATGTCTGTTATACAAATTGTTCCAGGCTGATGGTTATGATTTTCACAATGTGTCAGCATTCTCAATATTTTCATTCCATTTGTTCTGTTTCTATTGATCTAGCTTCCCATCCCCTCTTTGCTGTCTCATCCTTGCTTTTGGGGTAAATATTGACTGTTTGAGCTCATGGAGTTAATTGTGTAAGGGAACATGTTCCTCACAGGTGATATTGTTTATTTTACAAGTCAACCTATCAATTGTTTGGTGTAAAGGTTGAAAGGTGAAATAGCTTAAAATCCTACTTTAAAGGTTACATTAGAGTGGTAATCTAGCAGATTTCTCTAGTCTATATTGGTCCCATAAGTGATATTTTTTTAAGTTTATTCCTTGCTAAATCACCTGTAATTTTCCTGGAATAGCCATTCAGGAGTACATGGTATTTTTTATTATTATTTTTGACTATTTGGCTGAGTTCATTCATTTTTGTTAGCAATTTAAAATAAAAAAGGTCAGAATTTTTTCATTCTCCAAGCCTCTCCTTATCAGTTTTGGTTCCTTTTGTTCATACACTATTTTATTTGCTCCTTATTAAAAACCAAGAGAAAAATGCACACAGTATAACCAAACCATGGAAGAAAGATGTAAGTCTGCTTCCATACAAAGTTACAGCCTTGGAACCCATATAGGGCAGTTATACCCTGTCCTTACAGGAATGGTGACAGTCAAAATTAACTTAATGTCCAGAGGTTTGGTTTGGGTTATAGCGAAAAAAATCACAAACTTTGCTTAAGTTGCAAAAATTGCTCAAAAGTGCCTCGGTCGTAGTGGGGGTGTTGGTGTTGGTGTTGGTTTACAGTGTGTGTGCATGTGTGTGTGTGTGTGTGTGTGTAAAAGAGAGATCATGTCAAAGAGTTCATGTAGAAAAATGTTTGAAAACTGATTGTGGTAGCAATTGTATAATCCTGCTTGACATGATTGAACTATCTGGAATGATATAATATATGTATGAAATCCCAATTAATCTTTTTAAAGACTGCCTCGATGAGTCACATAATTCCCTATTCTCTACTGGTGCATTAGGTGAGCATTCAGTTGCTAAACAGAAGGTTGGTGGTTCAAATTCACCAACCACTCACTCCAGAGAAAGATGCAGCAGTCTGCCCCTGTAAAGACTGATGTGGCTGGTTTATTAAGTGATTCCACTTATAGTGACCCTGTAGAACAGAGTAGACCTGCCCTTGCTGTTTCTGAGTCTGTAAATCTTCATAGCCAGTGGGTTTGAACTGCTGAGCTTGTGGTTAACAGACCAACGGACATGCCACTCTGCCACCAGGTGTCTCACATAAATGCCAAAAATCCTCAACAAAATACTAGTGGACAATCGACATAATATATGACATTAATAGAATGAAGGAACAAAACCATATGATCATTTATGGGGTTGCAGAAAAAAGACATTTGATACAATCCAACAAATTTTCTTGGTGAAAACCTTAAAGAAGGTTAGAATAGAAATCAAATCCCTCGCTATGATTCAGGGTGTATATGAAAAATCAACTATCCAATATTATACTGCTAGCTTTCCTCTTAAATCGAGGACAAGACAAGGTTAAGGTTACCTACTCTTACAACTTCTATTCAACATTGTCTTAAAAGTCCTATCCAGAAAAATAAGACAAGATAAAGGTATTCATATTGGAAAAGAAGCAAAAATACTTCTATTCATGGGTGATATGATCCTATTTCAATACACAGCAATGGAGAAGAAATAGCAAATATCTGACTACCCTTGACTTCTCTATTGCCACAAGGCAAAATTCAGACATGCCTCCATTCTCCATCCATCTTTAGCTATGCTGACATCAACCAGTCCTCCCATGGCATTGTATATCTATACTGAGTTCTATAATTTGCTGTAATGGCCACAGAGATTTTACAGCCAATATTCACAATTAAGGCAACATAAATAGTTTACCACAATTAGACAAGTCAGTAAGTTACCACAAGTCCGGATCAGCAAACAGGAAGGATACAGTTATTGGTCTCCTCAGCTAGCAACCAAGTCTTTCTCTCCTGTCCTCAGTCGCTTAGCTGCATGGTCCCTTGGTCTTTGCTTCCATTCGCCAGAAAGGTTACTTACCTCTCCCATAGTTCCAGAAGCAGTGGAAGCCCTCACTAGTCTATGCCAGGAATTTTGGAAGACAGTTACTTGGCCAGTGACCAGAAGAGATCCATATTTGTACTCACTCCAAAGAGAAGTGACCCAATAGAATGTTCAAATTAGAGAACAGTATCATTGACATCACATACAAGTCAAAGTTTGCTAGAGATCATCCAACAACTGGCAGCAGCACATTGGCAGGGAGTTTCCAGAGGCTCGTGTTGGATTCAGAAGAGGCCATGCAACAAGGAATGTCATTGCTAATGTCAGACGACTCTTGGCTGAACGCAGAAAATACCAGAAAGATGTTCTACTGACTATGCCATGGCATTTGACTATGTGGATCACAGCAAACTATGGATAGTTTTGAGAAGAACGGGGATTCACAACACTGCACTCTGCCCCGGTGGAACTTGTACCTGGATAAAGAGACATTCTGCGAACAGAACAAGCATGGTTTGAAATCAGGAAAGGTGTCTCTCAGGGTTGTATCCTCTCACCATACTTATTCAATCTGTATGCTGAGTACATTACCAGAGAAGCTCGATTCTATGGTGAAAAATGTAAAATCTGAGATTTACAGATGACACAACCCTGCTTGCTGAAAGGGCGGAGGACTTGAAACACCTACTGATGGAGATCAAGGAATGCAGCTTTCCATATGGATCACAACTCAATGTCAAGAAGACCCGGATCCTCACATCTGGACCAATGGGTCCATAATATATAGGGACAAGAATGAAGTTGCCAAGGATTTCATCTTGCTTGGCTCCTCTAGGACAGTGCTTCTCCACCTTCCATGACCCTTTCATGTAGGTCCTCCTGTTGTGGTGACCCCTCAACCATAAAACTATTCTTGTTGCCACCTCATGTCTGTCATTTTGCTACTCTTATGAATTGAAAGACCTCTTTGAAAGGGTTGTTTGACTCCCAGAGGGGTCGTGAACCACAGGTTGAGAACCACTGCACTAGGCAGCTACCAGCAAGAAATCAAAAGTTCCATTAGGTAAATCTGTGGCATAAGATCTCTTTAGAGTGTTGAAAATTCAGGATAGTACTTTGAGGACTAGTACTGACCCAAATAATAGCATCTTCAATGATCTCATATGTGTGTCAAAATTGGACATTGACTAAAGAAGCCCAAAGAAGAACTGATGCAGTTGAATGGTGCTGCTGAAGAAGAATATTGAAAGCACGATGGCCTGCTTAAAGGACCCCTCCCCCCCAAAAAAAAGGAAAAACCCATCTGTGTGGGAAGAAGTACAGCCAGAATGGCCCACGAGAGTAAGGATGGCAAGACTTTGTCTTACATGTTTTGGACAAGTTGTCAGGAAAGACCAGTCCCTGGAGAAGGACATTGTGCTTGATAAGGGGGCAGGAGCAACTGAAAAGAGGAAGGTCTTCAAGATGATGGATCGACTCCATGCTGCAGCACTGTGCTCAAGCACAGAAACAAGGGTGAGGATTATGCATGATCCAGAAGTGCTCCGGTCCATTCTGCATTGGGTCAACCAGAGTCTGAACTTATTGCACGGTCCCTAACAGCAACCTCCAAGCCTCACCAAATGATTGGATGGGAGTGTGCAAACAGGGCACATGTAACACTAATAGAGGGAACTGGCCAGTTTTTGTTATCATTACCCTCCCTCCCTCCTGCCCCCCGACTATAAGCATGAGTCATCTTTGAAGTAGCGGCAGAGATGAAGACCCTGAAGACCTTGCAAGGACACTTCACAATCTCTGCATGAAATGGCAAAGACCCCTGAGAATGGGACATAGAGACTCAGCGGAGGAGCACTGAGGCTTTTACTCATCTGGCCTGAAACTATGCAACTATGTATGGGACAGAGTGACTAGCCAGCAGGCCCATGAAAGCCAAAGTCAAGGCACTATGTGGCTGAGAGGCTGAGGACTGGAGAAAGTCTTGCCTGCTGGCTGGAGACTGATGACTGCATCCTTATTATTCCCTGATCTTGACTTGTGGTAACCTAGTAATTTCCCTAATGACCCCCCCCCTTAAGTGTGAATTCTATTACCTATCTGTAGAGAGGCATTGGTGTCAGAATAGGTCAAGAAGGATAGAGTGTGGAGGCAAGTCTAAACCCTGCTTTGTGGCATTACCCCAACGTCCACATCCATGAATAACTGCCTCCTTTGCTACAAGACCCGACTATCATTCTCCTCACTCTGATCAAGAGTGCACAGCTGGATCCTCATTACAGGGGGAGAAATGCAGAGCAGAATATAAAGTTCTCCAAGACCAGGTTTCCCGGAGCCAGGAAGATTAAACGAACCTCTGAAAGCATTGCTCTGAGATCATTTTAAAACCTTAAACCCAAAATTATCTCTTGGGATCTTCTTAAAAGCAAACAATAGCTTTGGATAGCCAGTGCAAAATGTCTGCCTTGAGCTTTATGCTTTTTTCAAGAACTCTATGGGATCAAATTGATAACAACCATTCAAAAGACTAGTTAACAACCCGAGGGAGTGGTGAGTTTATGTTAATGGGCGGGGGGCAGCTCAGGAAAGGAGCGTGAGAATGATGGCACAAGTCAAAAGCTGTCACCAATGTCTCTCACTTGTACATGTAGAGAGTTGCATCCTAGTTTGCTGTGCAAGTCTCAACAACAAAACTACTTTGCCCCCATGAACGTCCTAGTTCTATGGGGTTGTTTGTCCGAATAGACTTGAAGAATGTGGGGTTGCGTTTGGGGGTTGCCGATTCCTCACAGGGTAGTATTGAGATTTGGGCTTATTGCGTTTCAGGTGTTTTCATGGGTGCTTGTACACCACATGTCTCTGGCCCCGACTTTTCTTCTGCCCCGGCAATACTGACTCAGCAAGAATGGGGGTCCCACGTCCATGGAGTAAAGAAAACCATGTGTCATACACCTGGTTCATCATCCATATTGGCTTACATTCTAGCAGTATCTTTGCTCAGCCAAGGACCCCTAGTCCCTCACCCAAGTTTTGAGTTGTTGTTCTTGTTTTCTAATTTTTTTAGACTAATGATTACCGTAGTAGCATCCATTTGACCCTAATGAGTTGTCATGTCATTAGATTTGCTCATTTTTTCCCCACATCTCTGCCCTGGTGGGAGTAGGAAGCCCAGCCTTGCTCCTCGAGAGCTGCTGCTGGATTTGAACTGTCAATCTGTGGGCCACAGTCCTGCACATAACCACTGCACCACCAGGGCTCAGTGAGATTTGCTTATTATAGTGGTGGACCCCCACTCTAGAATCAGATTGTCAAAATGACTGACCCCAAAGCTCTTTTCCACAACAAACAGACACAATTTTGTTCAAGGTTAGTCAGTCTGGGTATGACCAAGCCAGTATTTCATGATAATGATTTAAAAATCAATATTGGACCATCAAAAAGCACTCAATAATAATAAAAAAGCAATAAATTACCAATCATAGATAATAGCTGCTGACTTCGCCAATGATCGGGCAGAACTTTATCCTAGAAAATTAGTAGATACCCAGGTTTGTCATGCATAAATTCATTTAGCTTATTGCAAAATAATCATAGCAAGGCATGCAAGTAAAATCTGACAATGTGCACTTAGAACCAGGGAGTCACAATACCAATTCCAATGATATTTCAGGTTGGAGTGCAATTCTTTGGGTTTTTTTTTTTTTTACCTGTAATGAAAGGTTTGTGGAGAAAATTTTAACGAGGGCTAAAACTAGGCCAAGGTCCCTCTTAGCTAGGGTCTAAGGTTGGATCTGGCAGGCAGGGCCTCGGCAATTGTGGGGGTTTGCCTGTACTTTGTATCAGCGAGTGAGTGAGCAGAAATTCTGGCTTTACCACGTCTCAGTCTCATTTTGGTCTCACACAATAAGGGCCAGTGTCACCTCAAAGACAACAGTTTCTGTCATTTCTCCAGGATTAAGTATGACCTGAGTATCACTCCCCACTCCCTGAAGGTTATCTAGATTTATGTCCCAAGGGCAGTTTGCATAGATTAGCTGTGTTATATTTTCTTTCTCACAGCCTGTGAGGTCAAAGTCAATTTAAGTTTGTCTATGCTCTTTTTAGTTGCTATTTATGTTCTTTATATAGATCACCTATTTCTATGTTTCTTTGTTGAAATTCTGGTGTTCTCTCAATAACTTCCACATGGCTCATGTTTAATGTTGGAGAAACTCATAAAGGTAGACATATTTCTAAAATCATATTAAACCCACCGCCATGGGGTTGATTCTGAGTCATAACCACCGCATTTAGGGTCTCTGAGACTTTTGATGTTTAGAAGAGCAGAGAGCCTTGTGGGTCGCCCTCAGAGCAGAGTAGCTTGAACCACTAACTCCTTTTCAAGAAGGCGACCTGAGTGGCAAACGCAGACAAGACCATCACCCTTGACATGGACCAGCGACACCATCGAGAATGTCAAAGCTGCAATCCAAGATGGGGAGGGTATTCCCCCAACCAGCAGTGTCTGTTTTTTGTTGGTAAGCAACTGGAGGATGGCCGCACTCTGTCAGACTACAACATCCAGAAAGAATCCACTGGGTGCTGCGTCTGTGTGGTGGCATCATCGCGCCATCCCTGCACCAGCTGGCCCAGAAGTACAACTGTGATAAAATGATCTGCCGCAAGTGTAAAGCTTGCCTTCACCCTTGTGTGGATAACTACCGCAAGAAGAAGTGTGGCCACACCAACAACCTGCGTCCCAAGGAAAAAGGTCAAATAAAGGCCCCTGTCTCCCGGCTCTTGAGCCTCCTGCTGGTGGAGTTCTCCAGAGCCCAATGGCCCTGGGCCCTCAATAAAGCCTCAAACCTCACTGACCGGAAGCAAAAAAAAAATGATACTTGACCTCAGATCAGACGTGGCGACCTGCTGAATTTAAGCATATTAGTCAGCTGAGGAAAAGAAACTAACCAGGATTCCTTCAGTAATGGAGAGTGAAGAGGGAGGAGTCCAGAGCTGAATCCCCCGTGTGTGGTGGGGCCTGGGAGATGTGGTGTTCGGAAGACCCACTTCCTGACATCGCTCTTAGGGGGCCCAAATCCTTCTGATCGAGGCCCAGCCCATGGATGGTGTGAGGCCTATCCTACAGAGTTCTCAGGGTTCCTCAATTCATATTATGAGCGAGTAAAAATATGTGTTTTGAATACCCTATTGGATGGAATTCAAGAGCTTTATAGACATATTCAGAACAGCCGGGAATGGTTGTTGTAAGAATTTAATAAAACTTCGCAACACACTGATACATTGTATGTAGTCACTATCGATTACTATGTAGGCAACGAGCAGCTGCATTCAATGGTAACTGTAACTCCTGTGCAGTCACCTTCACTTTTTAAATGAGTAATGTATCCAGTCTTACCACTGATATGTTACATTAGGTTCAACTTTTGTGTTTGTTCAACATTGCTGCATTAGGCAGAGACTGTGATGTGTGTCTAAAGCAGTGGTTCTCAAGCTACTTAATGCCATGACCCTTTAATACAGCTCCTCCTTTTGTGGTAACCCCACCACCACACCATAAAATTATTTGTGCTGCTACTTCATAACTGTCATTTTACTATTATTATGAATCAAGTAACTCCTATGAAAGGACCGTTCAACCTCCCCCTCCATGGGTCACTACCCACAGGTTGAGAACCGCTGAAAAGCATTTCCCCGGCCCCAGCTGCTAGTATCCTCAGCAGTTTCACTATCAATCACTTCACCTTGAATTTTGAAACGAGGAAGAAATCTCTACAAGAAAGCCCACCATGAACCCTGACTCCTGAATGTTGCACCTGAGTAACTGGACGGAGTCGTATTAAGAATGGTCTAAAATTATTTTAAAAATCCACTAAGAAGTGTTTTTTTAACCAGTGAAAACAAAATGGAACAGTACATGGGGCCAAATGCTAGAAACCAAAATGAACTGGTAGACTCAGGCGAGATGAGAGGACGCTCGAGGATACAGAGAAAAAGAACTCTCCTTCATATCATTGGGGCTAAGACTAGAACCTCCACATACACTGTTTTCTGTGCTTGTGCTCAACAACAACCTTATAAATATTATTAATCTCATTTTGCTAATTAAGAGCCCCAGTGTCATAGTGGGTTATGTGTTGAGCTGCTAACCTCAAGGTTAATAGGTTGTTTGTTTATTTGTTTGTTTTGAGGGGTGGAGGCATCACTGCCTCTGGTGGTCATGGATGCTCCCTAGTGCTGCTCCTGAGAGCTGCTGCTGGATTTGAACCGCCAAGCCCGCGGGCCGCAGTCCCACACTCAACCACTTATGCCACCGGGGGCTCAGCCCAAGGTTAATAGTTCTAAACCAGTGTCTGCTCCGTAGGAGAAGGATGAAGCCTTCTACTCCTGTCAAGAGTTATAGACACAGAAGCCCACAGGAGCAATTCTACCCTGTACTATGTCAGTGATTCTCAACTTGTGGGTCACAATCCCTTTGGGGCTTCAGTGACCCTTTCACTGGGGTCACCCGATGGATGGATGGGTTGTGATAAGCGTTGCATGAGCCCCCAAAAATTATTTTTAAAAAAGAAGAACTAGACACCCAGGGAATCCAGGACAGATAAACCTCTCAGGACCAACGGTGATATCAGGAGGGTGGAGGGAAGGTGAGGTAGAAAGGGGGAACTGATTACAAGGATCTACATATAATCCCCTCCCTGGGGTATGGGCAACAGAAAAGTGGGTGAAGGGAGATGTCGGACGGAGTAAGACATGAAAAAATAATTAAAAAATGATACATTATCAAGTGTTTGTGAGGAAGGAAGGGAGGCTATGAGAGGGATGGGGGGAATGGGGCACTGATACCAAGAGCTCAAGTAGAAAGCAAATGTTTTGAGTATGATGGCAGCAACAAATGTTCAAAAGTTCTTGACACAATGGATGGATGGATGGTGAAAAGAGTTGCACGAGACCCCAATAAAATGATTTTTTTAAGTAAAGTCACAGAAATGTGGCTGAGTTTAGCATTTGTTTTTAGCAGGAGTAGAAATTCTAGAGGTACTTTATACATAAACCCTTAAGATGGGGAAGGAAGTTTTTTCAATTCTGAAGATGATGAATTTGTTTGTTCTGGATTTAGTGATTTGAGGTCAAGGGTAGGGCTGATCTAAGCAAAGCAGATGCAGTTGCTAAGCAGTTGTTTACAGGGTAGTGAGAATCAAGAATTTTTAATAATTCTCCTAAGAGATGAAGTACATAGGACAATTTCTTATGTGGGGTTCTCAACAGATGCTTCTCAGCATCCAGTATTTCCTGTGGAGGATTTAAACAAGGTTTATTCCCATACCCAGACCTTAAGAATGTTCGGGAGTCTCTCTCTCTCTCTCTCTCTCTCTCTCTCTCTCTCTCTCTCTCTCTCTCTCTCAGACACACACACACACACACACACACACACACACCAACCTTCCCCCACCCCCCCAAGAGACACAAATCTCTACATTTTGAACAAGCTCTTCAAGTCATTTCTCATTTGCACATTGTTAAGAACTGTGGGGCTGGAAGAAGACCAGACTAGCAAAGGGTTGAGGACTCTGTAGATGGACAGGACACAGTAAAACTGCCCTGTTTGTTTGTTTGTTTGTTTGTTTGTTTTTGGGGGGGGGGAATCACTGCTCCCTGGTGGTGGGAGTAGGAGGCCCAGCCTTGCTCCTGGAGAGCGCAGCTGGATTTTAACCTCCAATGCAGTGGACCACAGTCCCGCGCACAAGCACTAAGCCACCAGGGCTCAGCCTGCCCTCTTGAGAATTTCTGAGACTGTAAATCTTTACAGGATTAGAAAGCGTCGTCTTTCACCCTTGGGGCGCCAGGGGGTTTCAAACTGCTGACCTTGCAGTTAGCAGTTCAATGTCTCACACCTGAGCCAGCAGGGCTTTCAGTGGAGATGAAAGTCTGCCTTATGAAGTGAGTGAAGGGACACCGGTGGAAGAGGTGTTAGGAGTTAAGCTTTAGGGAAATGACAAGAGCAAACAGACAAAGCCAAAAAGAAATGCATTGCCCTGGGGCGGATACAGACTCATGGGGACCCTCTAGACCAGTGAGCTTCTGAGTTTGTCACTATTTACAGTAGCAGAAAAACAAAAACAAAAACAACTCACACGATTCCGTGGATGCTGACTCACAGTGACCCTA
The DNA here is from genome assembly GCA_004026705.1 of Nesogale talazaci. Classification (NCBI taxonomy): domain Eukaryota; kingdom Metazoa; phylum Chordata; class Mammalia; order Afrosoricida; family Tenrecidae; genus Nesogale; species Nesogale talazaci. The sequence continues at coordinate 3,445 of PVJH01008193.1, read as the reverse complement.
TAGGACAGGGGAGAATGGCCCTGTGAGGTTCCAAGACTGTCACTCAGACGCGACAGAAGTAGAAAGGCCCCTCTTTCTCCCTCAGATCAGTTGACTTTGTGGTTAGTAGCTGAATGCTTAACCCCGAGACCCCAGGCCCCGGTCCAGAGCTTGCATGGGGTATTATTCGATTTCCCAGTTTAGCTTTGGGAATCAGGACAAGCAACTATCCTTGAGCTCTGGGGAAAGCCTCCACATGCTAAAGTGGAGATAAAGCCCAAACGGCCCTTTCCTAGGCCCAAGAGGTCAGGGAATGGTGGCCTTTGGTGAGCCGCGGGTCTGAAAAGGGAAATCTGGAGGCTGAAGAAAAAGATAGGGAAAGTGTTGGTGAGGGTTCTGGTGCTTCCAAAGAGATTACTGGCTACACACCATCCTCAGGCATGGTGCAGAGTTTTTTATCTCAGTCTTGACTCATTCCTGCAGCCCTGGGAATCACAGGGCTGAGTTTATCAGTCCTGCTAATTGTGACGGGCTCCCACACCTGAGGCAGCGCCATGACCACCCCCCACCCCCCCCACCCCCCGCGGCAGAGGCCCTGGACAGCTCATCTCAAAGCAGGTGCTGCATTCAGCCTGCTCTCCTACAAATTTCCCAAAAACCAAACCCAGCACCCCGCCATCGTGTCGAGGCCCACTCAGTGCAGCCCTGAAGAAGGAGAGCCCTGGAAACCGTATGGGGGCAGTTCTGCTGTCTGGGGGCAGTTCTGCCATCTCTGTCCTCCAGGGTCGCTGTGCATCAGAAGCCACTGGCCATCCGTGGGTTTGGCTGGTCCCAAGCAGACTTATTACAACTATAAAAACGACAAAGCAGGGGAGTTTGCTTGGGGCCTCAAAAAAGTTCGGGGGTAAATGAAATGAAGAACTCACCGCTGTGGAGTTGGCTCCATGGCAGCCCACCGGGGTTTGAAAGGAACAGACGCCCATGAACTCTGTCCCTGTCTTGGACTCTCTTTTGGATACCTCTTGAGAGCACTAGTCAGCGGTTCGAAACCACCAGCAACTCCAGAGGACAAAGACAAGGAAGCTTTTTCCACAAAGGCAGTTCTAGCCTGTTCTGTAGAGGTACTATGAATCCATGACAGAGAGCTTGGCTAGAGTTTTTGGTTCCAGTTCTCTATTTGTCTTTTCCTCTTAGAATGCAGACAGAGGAGGGCAAGCGCTGCCATGTCCTCTAGGCCACTGTGATGTACTTCAGCAGCGAAGTGACAACATTCTAGACCAGGCACCCCACCCTGCTTGTCACCTCATACTGTATTTATTTCCATGTCCATCTCTTCTAGACTCAGAGTATTATTGTGTTTCGAACTCCTTGTGTTTGGAATGTCATAATTTGAAAATGTTTATTGAATCGAATTCGGTGGAAATGAATATGTGGGTGAAAGGAGAGCCGGTGGGGAAAGGTAGCAAAATGGGGACTACAGAGAAGTACTACATTTTGTCACACAGCCAGCTGTTCCAGCCTGACATCCATAATTTTATAAAAAGTTGGAGAAAAAAAATAATGCAGGGGCATTAAGGTCTTGAGTCTGTTTTCAAACATTCTGTCCCTGCCTCTGGGTCTTATGCAAGTCTCTGATGGTCCCTGTAGGTGGCACAGAACGTGGGGGAAAGGCCATCACCCGGAGCCATTTTATATGACTGATTTGTTCAACTTTTAAAAATCCGGTACTTGTTTGAATGACATGGCGTATGCACCAAAGCAGATGCTGTGTTCAGGCAGGCAGGGAAGCGGTTTGCACGTTAAGATTGACCTTGCAGGGAAGAAGAATGAGGACACACTATGCAAACAGCTTTGGGCCAAAGGTAGAAACCCACTGGACTGCCAGAAAACCATTTGAAGAGCATCTCTAAGTTTTTGTTGTTGCTGTTCTGTGTGTGAACATGAAAAGACTGACTTGCAGTTTATGAGCCTGCCAGAAAATGACCAAGGCTGACTCTTGCATAGGGCAGGATTTTTGTGGGAATTACAGCTGCTAGCTTGTCTCTCAGCATCACCCTATAAGACAGTGATCATCTCCATTTTGGACGTGATGAAATCGAGGCACAGGGAGGTAAAGCAATGGTGTTCAAGGTCATCGAGCTCCAATTCAAACCCAAGCCGGCTGGCTCCATTCAGCAAAGCACTAAACTCTCCTCCGGGGGGCAGATTTGTGTGGTCTGGGAAGGAAAATCAGTGGTCTGTTCTGGACCAGCCCAGCAGTGAGCGGGGGGCAGTTACATCCCAGGGACTCCTGTCCCTGCTTCACTTGTGTGATCTCACTTCTTCCTCGCTATTAGCCCGCCAGCTACTCATTCGATCCCCATTTTAAGAACAACAAAAAGTCCAAATCGAATAAGGGACAGAAGCTGAAAGGGTTCGCCCTAGGATTGAAATCGAGGCAGTCAGAGAGCGCTACTAGCGCCTCGGTCTTTCCTGGCAGTCAGCTCCAAGGGATGCCACGAGAGTACAATGAAAAGAATGGATGTAGAAAGGCCTCCGTGAACAAGTGCGAGGGACCAGGCCTAGCCTGCTGGACCCATTGCTGGAAACCAGTCTATCCAGGGCCCAGTCCAACGGTTCTAGTCCCTGCCCCTCCTCCGCCCAACACACAGGGAGGGCTATCTTTGAATCGCTTTCTCCAGCTCCTCCGATCTTGCCCTCAAACACTTGGCAGAGCGGCGAGCGGAGAATAGAAGGTACGCGCGCGAGCCAGAGGCGGGGCCTACCGCCCCGATCCGTACGGGGGGGGGGGGGTTTGCCCCCCGCACATGCGTCTTGTCGCTACGGCTTCAGTTGCCCGCTCTCGGCTGCCAATCTGGGCCCGCGGCGCGCTCGGGACGTACCAACGCTTTGTGGAACGCGTGCGTGCCAGGGGGGTGGGGGGTGGGGCGACGTCAGGGCGCTCGGCGAGCCCGTCTCCTCGAATGAAAGGAAACAACCTCCGGCGACAGTACCCCGCTCCCAGGCGCTGCCGGAGAACCGGGCCGACTTCTTTCTCTTTCCCTTCATTGGCGCTCCTCTCCCGCCGCCCGCCTCTGGGCCCCGCCGGTGAGTCCCCGCGGAACCCCCAGGGCCCCGTTCTCTGCCCGGCGGGAGAAGACAAGGATGGCGGTGGCCAGGCCGCCGCCCCTGCCCGTTGTTAGGGGGGACTCTTGGTGGTCTGCCTTTATTGTCAGGGACCCCCGAAGCGCCGCTCGGCGGCCCCGGGCTGGAAGGAGAGCGGGGGAGAAAGTGCTCTGGAGGCGCACAGGGGGGAGAGGCGCCCGCCAGCTTGGACTTCGGGGGAGGGGGCGCAACCTTTTTTTTTTTTCTAAGAAGCAAGGGGGAGGGAAAAATTTTTTTTTGTAGTCCTCTGCGTTACGCTCAAGACATATTTGGGAAGGAGGGAGAGTCCTTGTCGTTAGGGTGGGCAGAAGGGGCTAGCTTG
>PVJH01008192.1:0-87121 GCA_004026705.1 Nesogale talazaci | reverse complement strand
AGCTAGGCAGAAATAGAGATGGAGGGGGGTGGATGTCGGGGGGGAGAGAAAAAGCAAACTTTCTAGCCCACTGAGCTAGTGAAGCATAGTGCTTTGGGACAGGAAGTTGCCTTGTGGAATGAACTGCTTCTGGTTACTTCTTAGGGGATGCTGGGTTTGTTGACCCATAGTGCTGAAGTGAGTACCTTCAAGCTGAGACTTATAGTCAAATGAGCATTTTGTTTATGATCCTAAAAGATCTTTGTAACATTGCCCAAGCAGAGCAGAAGCCAGGTGCATGACGCAAGGGCAGAGAGAGGCTGGCCTATGAATCTTGCAGAAAACAAATAGTTGAAGATGAAAAACTGAGCATTTCTCATGTAAACTCTAACCCTTTAAAGCCCCATAATCATGAACATCATCTGTCAGTTTTGTGTGGCCCTGCAAGGAAGTAGACCACCGTGGGAGGGGAAATTTATATAAGAATTGGGAACAAAAGGGAGGGAGGGTGAAGGCATGTCTGATCTCTGCCTGTAGCAGTGGACTTAGTAGCTGTAAGAGATCAGATGTGGTCCCATGCCATTATCACACCATGAATCACTCACCGTCCGCTCTATGACAATGCGCTGTTTTTATATACACTCTAAGCAGAATTTGTTAACCAGTGATCGGAAATCTGTTATTTTGTTATCCATTTTCAGTGAAGTCTTTCGTCACACCAACCATCCATTAGCCAACACCTACTGATATTATACCTTCACTTCATGACATAATTTGGTTTGGCAATCTACCATGATGTAATCAATTTGGAGCGTTTAGATCTAGATTGTTTTTAAATCAGTACCACAAGTTTTGTGCCAAATTGGCAAATGCATGTAAGAAGATATAGGTAGAGTACAACCTCTTGGGTAACAGTCTGATGATATGACCTCTGATGTCTATAAAAGATAAAATTTGAAAACCAGCATATGTCTTCTCTTTTGTGGTGTGCTAGCACCTTAAATAGAACACTACTTTAAGACTTTACTTTCACATTGACTAGGTGACAAATTAATTGATGATCCACTCACCTTTGCATACCTCATATTTAAGCAGTCTTGAAATGTGCTACCTAATGTTGGAATGTATTCTGAACAGCATATCTCAAAGAGTGGGATTTTCTGATTTTAAGGTATTAGAAGCCCCATGTTTTTTACAAATAACGAAACAAAACATCATATAGTTATATACTAGAAATAAGCAGCAGAGTTAAGACTGTGTCACCTCAAAATCAAGATAATATAATCTTTTTATTAGGCTGGCATGCTATTTGAATAAAGAGCACAAAATGAACGGTGTAAGATGTAATCTAGTACCAGACATCCCTACGCTTGAGTCTGGCCTCATAGAGATGTACCTGCTCATTTAGCTATGTGATTTGAAAAAAGTCAATGCATCTTTCTACAGCAAAGTATTGCCACCCATAACATGTCAGAGTTAGACCAAATAATACCCAAGTATGACTTGTATCTTTAACTCTCAGAAATACTCCACCCTTAGTGCTCCCTCTTTTAAGCCTACTAAATGTTAAACAGGCAGGAAAAGGCTGCCATACTGAGTAATTCCACATTTTAGTTTTGGTAACTGAAGCAAAACTTAAAGAAAAATTATCAATATGTTCAGAATTTGTCTTACAAAAGGAACTTTAGGAAAAACTATATATATATGTATACATAGTCTTAAGAAAATAAGTATATATATATACATACACACACACACACCAGGGTTTACAGGAGTCTAAGAGGCCAAGAAGATAAGTGATATACATTAGGCACTCCTGTAACTTAGGGGTTAGAAGTAGAGGTTGGAAAGAGAACAGAGAGGAGAGAGGAGGAAAGGAGAGAGAAGACACAGAGAGAGAAAGGAAAGAAGAGGGGCAACGAGCAAGCAAGGAGGGCTGTGAAGGAACAGAGGGACAACATAATATGGCAAGGGACACTTTAAGAACACAAATATTTACTATTAAACTTCAGTTTGTTTTGCTTTCTCACAACTTAAATTAAGTCTTCATACACCAAAGCATTATGGGAATAGCTTTTTGGCTGAAAATTAAAAGTGCTGAGAGCTCTAAATCTATGTTCATGAATTATCACAGGTACAAACTGAGAGCATGGGAAAGACCCACGCTCAGTACCCATACACGGTAGAGTAAATGATATACTCTACAAGATGTGTTTGTATGAATGATAGGGGTATAGGTTTATGTACATATATTTCTAGGTTATGTATTTTGGGGGGGGGGGCATCACTGTCCTCTAGTGGTTGTGGGCACTACCCAGTGCTGCTCCTGAGAGCTGCCTCTGGATTTGAACCACCAAGTCTGCGGGCCGCAGTCCTGCACTCAACCACTTACGCCACTGGGGCTCAGCCTATAGGTTATATATTAAGGTAGCAGACAGACACTGTCCTCTACTCAAGTCCTCCCTCCACACAAGAACCCTTTGTTCTAATAACCTGACATTCTGTGGTGCTCCCCTTTCCAACACCATCACTGAAAGCAAAATGGATGCATAAGTTAATATGATGAAGAAAGCTGATAGTGCCCGGTTATGACAAGATACAGCATCTGAGGTCTTAAAGGGAAAAGTTAAACAAGTGGCCATCTAGCAGGGAAGCAAAGAAGCCCACATGGAAGAAGTTCACCAACCTGTGTGATCATAAGGTGTCAATGGGATCAGCCATCAGGCACCAGAAGACCCAAAACAAATAACCATTTTGATGGGAATGAGGAGGATTGGAATGGAGACCCAAAGGCCATCTATACACAATTTGACATGCCCTGACATGAGGGTCACAAAGCAAGGATGAACCAGCCAGGATACAGTATAGCATCAACGAAGCACACAAAATTTCTCTAGTTCTTTAATGTTTCTGCCTCATCCCCTCACTATCCTGACCCCATTACACCCTACACATCCAGGTGGACAAGAGCATGCACAGGGCTACAGATAAGAGCTCTCGACACACCACAAAATCCAGGACAGACACACCCTTCAAGACCAATAATGAGGGCAGGGGTACTGTGAGGTTATGGAGAAGGTGGGAGGCGGGTAGGAGGAGAAAGGATGAACGGATTGCAATGAATCCCCTCCCTCAGAGGGTGAACAATAGAAAGCAGATGGTGGAAAATATGAAAACAAAAATAATTTATAACTTATCAAGGGTTCATGATGGTAAATGAATGGGAGCGGGAGGGATTGAAAAGAGGAGCTGATACCAAGGGCTCAAGTACAAAGAGAATGTTTTGGAAATGACGAAGGCAACAAACATGCAAATGTGCTTGATCCAATTGATATATGGATTGTTACAAGAGCTGTAAGAGCCCCCAATAAAATGATCTTTAAAAAAAATGTATTTGTATGTGTGTGAAGAGGGTGTAATGAATCCCAGCACCATAAACTTATACATTTATTATGGCAATGTTCCACAATATAACATGCGTCTCATTTTAACAAAATCACAATGTTGCAATTTTGTGAAAGTTGAGTGTAAAGTGACCATTTTTATTCTAACCCAGCCAATCAACCAACCCCGCTGCTCTCAAGTTGATTGTGACTACTAGCAACTTTATATGCATTGAGGTTCTGAGGTTATGCAAATCTTTACAGATCAACAGCTGCACTTTTCTCCCAAGGAGCACCATCATGAGCGTGAACTGCTGACCCTGTGGTTAACAGTTCAAAGTTCATGGGAGAACACCATCGGAGGGAAAGCGGTGTATTTTTCTAACTCCCATGAAGGAGTTTTTCACTTTTAAACTGAACATATTCAACAGAATAGTAGTTCACAATCAGAGATAAGTTTCAAATGAGACAGAGGTTTGGAGAAGGGTATTACACATTTCAGAATCTGTCACATGGGTTTCGCATCAGTCACTCATAGGCATTGACTAAAGTCAATCCAAGTCTACAGCCATTTAGTCAAGTCTGAGTCATAGGGAACCTATAAAGGGTTTCTGATTCTGTAAATCTTTGTAGGGCTGACAGCCTCCTCTTTCTCTTGAGGAGTGACTAGTGGGTTTGAACTGAAGACCTTGTGATTAAAAGTGCAACGCCAATCATCAGCTTGCATCCAGTTAGCATCTTGGCCAAGCACTACTAAGTACATCAACAGAAATTCATGCAAATGCTGCAGCTTTCAGCACCACCCTCCCCCTTCCTGGTTCTCCCTATTAAACTAACACATTTGCTGGGACTTGTTCGTGGATAAGGAATAGAATCAAAATCAATGTGCTCGACATGGCACTGGCATTCCACAGAATTATCCATCGATGTAGTGAATGCTTTAACAAGGAAATTGTGGGTCACCCAGGTGTGAAAGATGCTTCAGTGTCTTTCTTTCTCCCACCTTCAATTAAAATGTGAATAGGGCATAAATGGCTCGCAGCCTGTTCTGTGCATTTGGAGGACAGAGGAGGAAATCTCAATTGCTCCTGTAGACATCCCTTTTATTGCTTGGTTTACAAGCAATCATATCACTCCACACAAACTGTAATTTCCTATTTGTTATCTTTGCATCCTTCAGACAAACACGATTCACTGAAGAAATAATAATGAACCATTACATTTGATGTAATGGCTGCCTCCACTGCTGAGATGGGTGTGTGCCAAGACTGGAGATTAATGCAGTTTTAAGGAAGGGAAAGTAGATTGCACTTTTAGATAATGGGAGAACCCTGCTGTTTTCAGTTTGCTTTTGCATACACTTACCGCATATTAGAATGTGGCTTTTTTTTTTCTAGCAGAGCAGTCTGTAGAATCTGAACAATTATAAGGTCAACAGCAAATTATTATCTAATAGATATTCTAATTTGACTCTAATATGTGTTATAACATTGGTTTCTTCATCTGCTTATTGAATTACCCATCTGTCCTCTATTGACGTGCTCACTTATTCACACACATTGACTGAGTGTCCACTGATATGCTAAGCATGGCTTCACAGTTTATAACATACAATGTATACACACAGATAAGGGTCTCTGACACAGTTCCTCTCCTCCTAGAACCCCAGTTTTCAATCTTGGCCATACATAGGACACTATAAACAATCCAAATGTTCAGCTTGCACCCGCAGGGACTCTAATCTTATTGCTTAGGAAAGGAGACCAGGAATTAGTTTTGGTTTTCTGTTGTTACTCCTCAGAAGATTCTAATATGAAACCAAGTTGAGAATCACTGGCTCAGAGTTTAGAACCCAAGAAGGGAGCTGAACAACAAAATAAATGAAAAGTGGTTAAAAATTAGAAATGCAAAGGACACAAAACTCAGCATTTCATACTTTATGGTTAGCACTGTGCAGTGAAATGAGATTACTTGGCATGTGTTTTCTATCGTCCTTTTTGTAACTCTCATCAAATGATTGGATGGACACAGACAAATAAGATGTAGAGGACTCACAGGAGGACATTGGTCAGTTCTGCCATTCCACTGACCACTGAGAAATAAAAGTGAGTGCACCACATCAAGAACCTTGCATTAAGATGTGGCAGAGGGAAACCACTGAGACAATTGACTAGAGCAATGGGTTTCCCAGCCCATGGAGTGAGTAAAACTGGGTGCTCTGAGCACGGGCTGGCTTGCAGAGTCGAGTGTCCTTTGAGCATGTACCCATCTTGAAAGAGCTTTGCAACATGTACTCAAGCAGCAAGTGTGGAGGTCATGGGGCCTTTGGCTAAGTGGCAATGAACACAGAGAGAGAAGCCTGCTGGTCCGACCGAGCAGAGCACTGTGGACAAAATAGCCAGATCCTTAATATTTTCTGTTCCTTATTGTGATTTCATAACTTCTCCAATAATTAACCACAGCTTGTCATACTGTGAGAGCTTGTCTGTTGCTGTGATGCTGCACACTATGGCACTAGTTTTTCAAATGGCAGCAGGGTCACCACAGTGAACAGGTTTCAGCTGAGCTTTCAGACTAAGAACAGACTACGAAAAAGGCACACGATGCCCACCTCTGAGGAACCAAACTAGGAAAATCTTGATGGGCAGGATGGAAACAAGATATTTTGAATACCTACTGCTCTAAGGGGGCTCATCTTCTGGCATTTTGTCTGGCAAAGAAAATAAGCTGATCATTGCCAGAAAATGAGGGCTTAGGTCAGAAGATTTTTTAAAATATGACTAAAGAAGAGCTGTTTTCTCAAAATAGAGTCTACCATAATGATATGGAGTGAGTAAAATCTGAGGGGGTAGCCTTTGGGATCTTCAGTTATTGATAAGAAAAAGCAGCACTGAACATCGACTAAAAATCAGAACTTAGAATCTAAAAAATGTGAATGCACAAAATGCAGAAGTTGCAAAATGAAATACAATACATCAAAATTAACACTCTAAATATATTGGGATGAAATGAACTGGTATTGATTATTTTGAATCAGAAAATCACAGGGCTTGCTATGCTGGGAATGGAAGAATTAAGAGGAATGATGTAATCATCATCATAAAGGACATTAAAAGATATATCTTAAAGTATAATGCTATTTGTGATAGGATAATATCCATCCACCTTCAAGGAAATCTAATCATAAAACTATTATTCAAATTTATATTCCAACCACAAAAACTAGTGATAAAGAAATTGAAGTTTTCTACCAATGTCTTTCATCTGGATATTTTCAAATATGCAATCAAGATGCACTGATGATTATTAGGCATAGAATGCAAAAGTTGAAAAGAAAGAGGGAAGAATAGATAGAAAATATGGCTTTGGTGACAGAGGCAAAGCCAATGATTGCATGATAGAATTCTGTAAGGCCAAAGACTTCTTGATTCCACATACATTTCTTCAATAACACAAAATGCAAATACATACTTGGAACTCCCCAGATGGAATATAGAGATATCAAATGGACAAAATCTGTTGGAAGAGGCAATGGAAAACAAAAACAGCAGCAAAAACAAGGGGTTGACTGAAATAGTCATTACGCTGAAGAAAAGGAAAAGAAGTCCATGAGAACCAAAATAGGACCTTGAGTCCATTCCACCTAAATTCCAAGAGAAGATTTCAAGAACCTTGAAATATTTGATACCTTGAACTCTGTGGCAGAAGATGATCTGTGGAAGAACATTATAGATGAAGAAAAGATCATTTAAAAGATAAGAAAAAAGAAAGAAAGAAAAATTGATGTCCGAAGATATTCTGCAATTTGCCCTCAATCATAAAGGAGCTAAGGCACATGGAAGAAATGACGAAGTTAAAGAGCTGAAGAGAAAATTTCAAAGGCAGCTTGAGAGGACAAAGCAAAATATTATGATGAAATATGCACTATTTAAAGCTTCTGTTGGCAAAATACTGAATGATGCAGGAAGTATCAAGAGAAGATGCAAGGAGTACAGAGCCACTGTGCCAAAACGAGTTAGTCAACATTAAACCATTTCAGGAAATAGCACGTAAGCAGGACCCAATGCTCCTGAGGAAAGAAGCCCAGGCTGCACTGAGAGCATTAGCCAGAAACAAGGCTCCAGGAATTGGTGGAATACCAACTGAAACGTTTCAGCAAGTTGATGAGGCACTGTACATAGTCACTCAGCTGTGCTAGGAAATCTGGAAGACCAGTTATTGTCCAGTCTACTGGAAGAAATCCATGCTTCTACCTATTCCAAAGAATGATGGCCAAAAAGAATGCTCAAATTATAGAACAGTATCGGTTCTATTCCTGGAAAGATGATCAATTAAAAAAAACTAAAGAAGACTAAACTTCTCACACACTAAACTGAACAGGTAGATAACATCATGATTAACATTGTCAAGGATTTTGTCTTGCTTGGATATGCAACCAATTCTCACAGCAGCAGCATCGAGAGTTCAACAGAGATTGCATTTGGTTAAACCTGCTGCACAATGTCGCTTTAGAGTATTGAAGGACAGGGTGTGACTTTGAAGGCTTCGGTGTGTCTGACCCCATTTATGTGTATTTTATGGACTATGCTAAGGCATTCATTTGTGCTTGAACTTTACTTACTCGGGAATTAAACAAATCTGCCTTGGAAAAAGTACAGACAGAATTCTCCCGAGAGGCAAGGATGATGAGATTTGGGTCATGATCGGCAGAGGGGCAGTGAAAAATTAGGAAGGCCCTCAAAGAGGTAAATGTGAGAGCTACTGCCCCACCCCAACTCCTTGCCACCTTCACCTCCTACGGTAAATCTGCTACTTTATATAAGCCTACTTCCTCAACCGTACAAGGAAGATAGCTGTAGTGCTTTCTCTAACAGGGAGCTCCGGTCATGTAAAGCTTAGATAAGGTAAGGTATGCCAAAGAACTAAGTTAGTCCTAGGTGTAAGAGTTTGTTTAGTCCATATGGGTACTCAAAGACTCCCCTGCTACCGCGTGAATTCCATGGCAGTCAAGGCTGCATCGATCTTGTTCATCTCTGTATCTGGGGCATTGATGCCATACACATTGAAGGCATTCAGCTAAGTGTGGAAGGAAGGAGTTTATTTGAGGTTATATTTAAAAAAAAATAGCCTGCTAGGGTCAATTGGCATCCTCAACTCACTGCCATTGAGTCAAGACCAACTCAAAGTCACCCTACAGGAGAAGGTAGCACTGCCCCTGTGAGGTTCTGAGACTGTAGCTGTTCACAGGAGAAAGACCCTCTTTCTCTTCTGCTGGGGATCAGCTAGTGGTTGACTCAAGGCAGACCTTGAGTATCTGAGGCCACACCACCAGGCACTCCTCCTGTTCCTTGTGAAATGGCATTCCCTTCCCCTGCTTCCCAATGTCCTACTTGACAGGTTGTGTGTCCAGTTTTCAGAGAGTCCATGGTGTAATGGGAAACAAAAGAGTTATTGATGATGGGCCTGCTGCGAAGTTCTGCCATCCTCCAGGCTGAAACCCTTCAACCCTCTTTTAAGACCTGCTGCAGATAGTCCAGAAACACAATTTGATCTGTGTACTATTCATCCCCTAGACCCTATTAGGAGTGTCTCTTCAAATGATGCTTTTTCTTTGAAAAATACTGTTGGAGCCTTATTTAATGGCCAGATGGAGGCCTGCTTACCTATTATTATCTCAAATGATTTGATTTTCCCAGAAAAACTGTAGTAGTCAAGATGCTTTTCTGGTTAATCTGGCCCAGCAATAAGGTACAAGTAGGAAACCAGGGTTCAATGACAGCAACTTGTGCCTGTGAGAGAAAAATCCACCGAAGCAATTGGCAATAAAGTTCCTCTTGTGGTCTTATCTGGAAAGAAAACAGCATAGCTCTAAAAGGTAAAATTTAATTGAGGGAAAATGATAAATGTAGATAAAAATGAGTACTTACTGGTATGATACAAAGTATTCTATTCTTAAGAATTATTAAAAAATCATTAGAGTTGGGTACATAATTTCATTTTTGCTACAGTGATGAGAGACCTATTGATTTTTGAAAAAAGACTGCACAAGGCATTGTGGGTTTTCTGCTTGACCGGGACTCCAGCAAGGTCAATTGAAAGCTCCCATTTCCCTTCTGTAAATGGTTGAAGAGAGAGTGCTTTGATCATTAAAATATTTGAACTCATAAATTTTAAAACATTTGGGTCATCAAATGCATTCCCCCACCCCACCCCCACCCCGTGTATCTGGTGCTGTTCCATCAGCCATGTGTTCTAGGGCAGAAGTGTGTAACATAAGGTCCGAACTGGCTGGTTTCTCAGAATCTAATTTCCAGGATCATCTGCGAAAGCACTAGGTGGGAGAGAACCAACAGTTTTCTGTTAATGGTCAAGAGTAAATTGTTTGCACCATCCTGAGTCCATGTCTATTCATTTTCATATATTTCTACCTGATGGCTCACCATCCTATTAGATTCTGTTAAACTTCTTTCGAAAAAGCTTTGCCTCTTATGGGAACCAGCAACATCTTTGCTAGAAGGAAATTCCCAAATGCTCACTTTTAATATTATCAGCGATCTGGTGAATAAGTTGGCTAATACTTGTTTTACTATTACTTTGACGATATTGGTATCTTGCTCATTTTGACTTGTACATATCTGACTATGAGCCCATTGCTGACCATTATGTATAAGAAAACCTCTCTGTCAATTAGTGCAACATGTTCCTTGGCCTTTCTTGAGAAAAAATAATGATCGATTATTTCAATAAGAAAGACACTAAAATGAGTATTTATTAAGTTTTGACTTCTACATCATGATTGAAGCAGACGTCATGTTACTTAATTCTCAGGAAGGTCTCGTGAGATTGCTTATTTTCTTACCCTTTTTTCACAAATGAGAGAACTGAGACTGCAAGAGGATTCTACGTCTCACCTCGACCCAAACCCTAGCAGGGGTGCAACTAGGATGATTTTCTTTTTAATCAACCAGCTCCATATTTCTGCTCAACACCTTTAAATGGTACTAATGCTAGTTTGGGGAGCATCTGCCCCAAAGGCTAGCACTTCAAAGTCTTACTGAGATGCCAGAAAGTGAATGATCCACTGATTATTCCGAAAAGAGAAACTCACTAGTGTGCCCATAGATACAATGGAAAGAAGTGGCTACCACCCGCCCTATTATTGAGAGTCTCTAACAAGAGAGTTTCTAATATTACACTGATGTTTAAAAATGAGCAAATGATGGACTAAATAGCTTTGCAAATAGCTTCCCAAGAGCAAGGACGGGATGTGTCCAGTCCATTATTTCTGTCTCACAAAGGATCACAAGAGACATAGCCCAGCCATTTGTGGGTATGGAAAAAACAGCAGGCCGATGTCTCCTGCTTTCCATTTGAATCCCACTCATTAGGTATATTTCTTATATCCATCTGCATTCAAAGCAGAGGGCATTTTCATCATTTCCCAAAGAGCTCAGCAAGAGGACCAGAGGGAGATCCCTAAACTAATAGACAGATGCATCATGTTAGGACGGGTGTCAACATTTCCTTTTAATCAGTACACAGTCAATAGTCTCCACCATGAATAACTAATTAGCTCCTCAACCCTTTCCCTCAGATGTCATTTGCCAAAGTCTATCTGAGGCATGTCATCTGCACTCAAAGAAGGGACAGGCATCATAATTAAGTGTTAAGTTATTTCTTCAGCATGAAGCTGCCACAAAGTGTGAAATGACTATAATTCACATTTTTAAGACCCTGAATTTATTAGCATCTATTATCTATTCAAGGTTAGAGGTATGGCACTTGGATTGTCAAAGGAATCAAATTCCTCTGTGCTTTGTCATTCCGGAGTGAGAGTGTCTAAGCTCAGGCACCAGGAAAGGAGAATTATCATTAATGAGCCAGGTTGTATTAGTGACACAAATCCCAAAGAATTGGAAGCTCATCTTCCTTTGTGAATAGGAAGCAATGATCAAATGTATGACTAGGTGGATGGGAACTTGGCTTTCCTCTGTGAATTTCAACAATCGTGGTTGAAAGCATGGATAGAAGCTGAATAGGAACTGTAAGCGACAGGCTTCAAGTTAATTCTTTTGGAGCATGACTTTTATACAACTGATGAACGAAAAAGGAATCTAAAATTTTGAAACTGTATATGAAACAAAAGGAATGGAATATGCTTTTTTGGAAGTGACTTCTTATGGATTAGAAATTGAAAGGGTTAACAAATGCTTGGACAAAACAAAAGAGGACAGAAGGTTTTGATAGTTTTCCCATGAATGGGAAAGAATAAGTTGGTGATATCTTGAACTGGCAAAGCACGTCCTTGATCTGAATGGATGCTTAACAGCCCATCTGACTTGAGTATATAGGCCAGGGTGAAGGTAGAAGACATCTCTACCAGGGAGTCAACAAATAAAAGAGGATGGTAGGGTGCTCAGTATTTTTGTAACAGGGAACCTTGTTAGCATGCTTTAAAAGGCTTTCTTTAAAACAGTGAGTTTAAGGTAAGAGTTGAAGAATCAGCCTTAGAAGAAATAAATATCGAGGGTGGCTTAGAAATCACGGTGGTAACACTTTGATTCGCTTACTTTTGACCTATCTTCCAGAGAGACCATGAAGAGCACTTCAGGGTTGGCAGAGGGTGAGTGAAAATGAGGGACTGACACCTCAGTGAGATGGACTGACACAATCATGGCAACCATGGGCTCACAGATACCAGTCACAGTGAATATGGTGTAGGGTCTGGCAGAATGGAGTTCTGTTATATCTAAGGTTGTCATGAGTTGTAGCTTTGAGAGATTAAAGAAAAAAGAGAACACTGCACATCTACAAAACTAATATCTATGCTGTAACAAAATCATCTCTAATTACAGAGAAATTAAATATCTTAATTTAATTTTAATACATTAAATTAAAATCTGAGTCTAGTTTGAAAGTAGGCTGGAAAATATAGAGGGGACAACAAGAGGGGACATTTTAAAACTGAAAAGATTGAAAAAGACGAAGTTACGATGGTGGGAAGTGAGAGACTGAAGCAGCCAGGAGACCTTCAGGTTGCGTGTGTGAGTGCTTGGCTTTCAAACTTTATCCTTCTATGAAGTTTGGTTCAATCTGGTACACAGCTCATGGCAAGGTTATCAGACAAGATTACCTACTCTCAAAAAATCTATCTCACTCATTGTTATTAAATTCTAACAAATCATAAAGAATTCTGGATTAAGGAGAAAATGAAATCTAGTTGCTGATTTTTTAAAACCACCACACCCACACAAAACAAAACTTGTTTCCTTCAATTTGTTTTAGGTAAAATATGATGTCAGCTTGTTCCTCTAAACTCCCATTACTCTTTGTTTTGAAAAGGTTATAATTGGAATAAAATGAGGCTGGCTTTGAGCCAGGACCATGAAGGGTATAATTAAGGAAGATTTTCTGTCTATACGCTCAGCAGGCCTACCCTATTGAGCAGCAAATAAAAGGGAGTTTCAGAAGCAAGTATATGTTTTTTAAAGAATGATGGAACAATATATCCTATACACTTTCCATAATAAATGGCAGTTACTGACATTTTAATCATGATAAAAACAATAATAAAGTCACAGTGCTCTCTCTAGTGGCAGAATGCAGCCCAGGTTCCAAAGTTTCAGCAAATAAACATACATGGTCTGTTTGCTCTCAAAGACTTAAAAGGGAAGTGAAGGCTTTTTTCAAGGACACCATTGTCTGTCTTGAGAGTATGGATAAAAGTCCAATTTGACACCTTATATGGAAATCTACAATAAATATATAGTTCTTAAACAAAAGCTATTTTTTCTTGGGTGATGATAATGATGGATAGTTATCCCCTTGCCTTCAACTCAATTATAACTCTAGAGCAGTGTAGAAGTACCTAGCAAGGTTTCCAAAGTGGTAATCTTTTATTCTTTAATAGCTTTCTATTGTAGATCGAGTACAGGTTTTAACAGAAAATACATTTTCCTTTGAGTAATTCAGAATGCTCCAAATTATTGATAGCACTACTCTTCACCACCTTTGCTTCATATTTTTTTCCCAGAGAGAGGCTAGTGAATTTGAACCACTGTGTGGCCACAGTGTTTTATGACTTCTTTGATGTTTTATGATTTCTCTCCAATTCATATGGCAAGGGTCAGCCATTATGGAATTGGATACCTTACGTATATTATTGATGAACTTGGTTTTTCTAGGCAGCCTAGTGATAAATTTGACAGAGGATTGTGAAATATCTGGGCACTTCCCTCTTATCTTCATGGTTTGCTGTCACTTATGACTATCCAATGGATTTTTTTCCTTTACTCACAGGGACCCCATGTGACAAAGCATAATTACTCTATAGGCTATAATCTTTATGGGAGTTCATTGCTTTGTCTTGGTCCCACAGAAGCCATCAAGCAGGTTCCAACTGAGAACCTCCCAGTGGGTAGACAGTCGAATGTTGGACCATTGCACCTTGAGGGCTGCGTCTCACTAGTCTGAATTTCAGAAGCCCTTTGGGGAGTGTGGCAGTCATGCACTTGATGTCAATTTCATGATTGGGAGTGTAGGGGTGGAGTCTAGCCTGTCAATCTGGAGATAGCCAATGAGGCCTCTGTGTGGGCATGGCTTTCTCCTGAGAATTCTGGGAAGTCTTGTGGTATTTCCCAATTGGAGTAGAGAGTCTTAACTCAGTTCCTTGGCGAAGAACTACTGACAAGATGAGATGACAGCATGCTGATAGATCCTGGTTCTTGGAGACTGGAGGCGCTGAAGGAGAAGCCACATGGACTGACCTTGATCGAGCCAAACCTCTGGAGCCAGAAAAGTCATGTGGAGAACCCTGACAGTGCTAAGGTGCTTCTACCACTGTGGGACGAAGACAGGACTTTTCCGCAATTATATACTCCAAAACATTAGCAAACTATTTACCAACATTTGGTATGGAAGTTAAGTTTGCTCTTCTCCCTGAGGCTTCCATTTATCTGAGACCTTTGTGTGTCTCCCAACAGAGCTAACTCCCCTGATATTGGGATGATGGTTCCCTTCCCTTGAAACCTGTGGGCGGATTCACATGCTCTTGTTAATGATCTCTAGTATAACTTGTTCAGCCACATGCAGGAATATGGGGCCTGGTCTTGTCACATGGGACTCCATACCTACCTTTCTATAATGTGTGCATATGACATACCTCATCCTGTGATGTATATCCTGACCTGTAATTAGGGGCCTGGCATGGCTCCAGAGGGCATATAAGGATTGGACATAAGATAGAGGCCATCTGTCTCCTGTCTCTCCTGTCCTTCAGTGCCGGATGCACTCGGTCCCTCTTCCTCATCATGTAATCCCTTCCCCCACTCACTGTCTCCACGTGGATGGCCCCATTGGTGGAGGTGAGCATGCTACCCTGCTGTGATATATGTCTGACTCTTATTTCTCTCTGCCTCATGCTCTTTGTAATTTTATTATAATAATTAATAGCTATCGCTATTAACTGTGCCTATTGAACCCATAATGTATCAGAAGCTGGTTTCTTCTGATATACCATAACTGGTTACTGCTGATGGAACCTTAGCCCTAAAAACGAGGAGCCATCGGGAGACCCCTGCCAGTACCAGGATGCTTCTACTGCTGCCGGACATACAAGACTCTGTACCCACTGGCCTGTGATTGTCCTGGTGTAATCGCACATGCTTCATAAGTCGGAAGGAGGTTGTATAGACTGGTATCAGATCTATGGGCTGATATCGGACTTATGACCTTGGACTTGACTGGGTTGGCATGCTTTCTCAATGTTCCATTCCTCTTGTATATAAACCTTTCCCTTTTATGCATATGCATGTCTATGAATTTGTTTCTCTAGTCTACTCGGACTAATACAGGGTGTATGTTTAGGACCCTAGATCTGGAAAAGCACCAGTAATCAATACTGGCTCCTGAGTTGCAGAGAAGTGAAATTATTATTAGCAGGGAATTGATGAGTCTTGAAAACATCTCCTTTTGATCATACCTAGTGGTCTGTAGAAGGTTATGGATTAGGTTGCACATTGGCCTTCTACTTTTAAGGTCAAGAATTTGAACCCACCAACAGCTCCTACAGAGAAAGATTTGATTTTATAATCTTGTAAAGATTTGCAGCCTCAGGAATGCAAATGGGTAGTTCTTAGCTGTCCTATAAGATTACTAAGAGTCAGAATGAGCAAGAGGGCAGTGACTTTGGAGGAACCTGCCACACTCCTCTGTCAATGATCCATCTGCATTCTTCAACGGGGTAATCTAATTCTGAGTATCAGTCAATGAAAGCCTTATGGTCACAGAAGAATGCGGTCCTCTATAGCCAAGTCTTCAAAGAAGACTAATTGCTAGAAAAGAAATCATGTTTTGGTAGAGTACCAAAGAAAAGGAGGGAAATCACCACTGAAATGGGATTGTTACTGTGGCATCTCCAGTAGAGTGAAAACTGTCACAGATCTAGAAGATGGTGCAGGAGCAAGTAACACTTTTTTCTGTTCTAGGTGACAGTCTATGAGCTGCAGAAGACTCTATGGCAATTAACAACACCAATAATCTTGGACATAACTGTGAGGAAAGAATTGGCACTTTTTTAAGTGAATGAAAAATCCAAACAAACCCATTTGTATGGAATCATTTCTGATACACAGGGACCCTCCAGAAGGTTTCAGAGGCTGTTACTCTTTACAAGAACAGAGAATCTCATCTTTCTCATAATAGTGGTGATGCTGACCTTGAGGCTAAGAGTCCAATATTTATCTTAGTTAAGTTTATCAAGATCTTTGGCTTTTTTTGCTCTTTAGTGACTTCTTCCAAATTCTGAGTGATCTGTCAGGGAACTGACTTAGCTGCATGTACATGGTGGTCTATAAAACTTTCCCCCTTTTTCACATTAACTGTGGCATATGTCCAGGAAATAAGATTTCACGGTCTAGTTCCCATTCTTGTAGGAGCAGAAACATTTCTTACAAAGAAATATTACAGTTGAAAGAAAGCTTTAGAGCAAGGTAGGCTTTCAAAGTCAGCCTCTGTTCTAACAGAAAATACATATGCAAAACTGAGTGGCCTACTTCCTGTCTCAGATCATGAACAGTGTGAGATCAGGGATTTTTCCATTTCTTCCAGGAAGAAAAAGACACGATAAAAAAATAGCAGTGAATAGTTAATATATTCACATCTTAAGATCAGAAATTTATCAAAATTCAATTTCTACTCAAACTTTTTTTCTTTTCAGGAAAAAGGTGTGTGCTTTTAAAGTATGATCTTGAATCTAAAACAACATGCCATTATTTCAGAATTACTCTGTAGGGGTAAAGTCAATAAATGTTGCCTGAAATGGATGTTTGGCAGGGATCTTCTCCATGGGAGAAGCAACACTCTTTTGTGATTCTGTGTTCAATCGTGGATTATTTACAAACATTTTAAGCCACATTGAAAATATAGTAACTATAGTAACTCCCAAAGCAAAGCATTGAACTCAAACTGTGGCAGACAAGACGCCACCCCTCCCTAAACTGAGATCTTTCAAAGGGAAATGCAAGAGGTCTTGGTTTAGGTCTGAATAAAAAGGAAACAACAAATTATTAAGGTTACAGACCAAAGCTTTCCTAAGACAGACATTCTCTATAGCAGATACAGTTTTCTCAGTGTTGTTTGCATACTTGGGAGGATATTTGAATTTTGTGCATTTATTTGGCACAGGGTGTACTCGACTACTAATATAAAGTTGAGTCAAAGCAACCTGATGGGACCATAGGAAAGACTCCAGCAATCAATGGGAACACACACACAAACACACACATGTGTGTGTATAAAATTTAGGTTACTCTGCTTTTAGAACTCTCAATTCTCTTTCCACTCTTAAGGACCTGGGTGGCACTGTTGGATAAGTATCGAACTGTTAACTGAAAGACTGACCTTTCAAATCCACCACCTTTCAAATACATCCTGCAAGGGAGGCTGTCTGCTCCCGTAAAGATTTACAAAAAGGCTTGAAACCCCTATGCATTGGGTCACTATCAGTTTGAGTTGACTTGATGGCAGGGGATAATAAGACCAAACAAACACTGAATAGAAGGCATGCAAAAATAAGGAAAGAAATCACATCAAGTATATTCTAATTTTAATGTGTTTAAACACTCATTTCAAACCCTCCCTAGGTTACCAATGAGATCTGTCCCTGGGTGTGTTTTTAACTGGAATATGTTAGTCACTCAGAAGAAGTGCCAACAGTTCTGATTTGGCCTTACTTTAGTGCACCTAAAGCAGTCTTGGTGGTGCTGCAGGTTAAGAACTGGGTTGTTTATTGATCAGTGGTTCAAATCAACTAGTTTCTCATGGAAGAAAGACAAGTCTGTCTGCTAGATACAGTTCAGAAATTGTAATGAGCATTTCTACTCTCTTACAGAGCCATGAGAAGTTTCAAGCAACTCTAGAGTAGCGGGTTTTTAGTGTAAGAAAAAGCTTAATTCTTTTTCAGAGATTTAAAAGCTGTAGGTGCAGTAAATGAAGGTAATTGTAATGAAACATTTTCTGAGAGAAGGGGCTACATTCACTTTTCCAAGTGAGGGCAAATGTATGTCATGTAAATGAGCAAGAATATATGTCCTGTAAGTCAGATAGATGCCCATAACCCAGGTCGGCTTGTACTTCATACCCCAATAAATACTATTTCCAGTTTGTTTTTCTTTTGTATATATATATATATATATATATATATATATATATATATATATGACACGTACTATAATACAGGTTCAGTTCTTCACCAATGCTACTGGTTGTAAGTGGAAACTTATGTATTGTTGTGATGCTATGCAGGTTTCTACATAGTTTTGACTAACATGGGTTACAAAGAAAGGCCTGGTGATCAACTTCTGAAAGTAATCTATTGAAAACCCTATGGATCACCATGGCTGGCTCTTGTTGTAGCAGAGGAAACCAGCCTCTGATATTACATCACAGGTTCAAAAGGCACAGTTGCACAGCAATAATTGTTAATTATTATAGTAAAGTCATAGAGAGCATGAGAAAGAGGGAAATAGCAAAGTCAGACATATCTCATGGTAGCATGCTCACCTCAGTCCCATCTGGTGGTCCATGTGGAGAGAGAGAGAGAGATTTATTTTTGACCAAGCTTATATAAACTTACAGGGGCCATAGGAGTCTCATCGGTACAGGTAAAGACCAGTCACAAGAAGGCATTATGCTATAGGTACACGTTACAGGAGAAGGAGGTATGGAGTCCCATGTGACAGACTCCTGGACGTAGGTAAAGAGGTTAGACTAGTTTAGGGATCATTAACAGCAGCATGTGAACTCAACCTCTTAGGGACCAGACATGGTTCACATGTTTTAGGGGAAGTGACTCACTGTCCTAACAGCAGGGAGTTAGCCTTATCTTTTGTGTGAGACACGGAGGCCTCTCAATAGCTGGAGCCTTTAGGGAGAATATCTCAAAGGTTCTGAGCTGGCAAATGGTTACTCATATTTGGATACTATTTTGGAGGAGATAGAATTGTGGGAAACTCCTTCATTCGACAGTGTGGCACATGGGAGTTGATATGAATCAGGAGACCAACCCCATGGCAGCTATGAAGAAGAACAATCCTTTAAAACAAATCAAATACAAAACATAATACTATGGCACTAAGTTAATTTCTTTATTTTGTGAAATCTCACGGTTAGGTTATCATTAGATAAAATTGGATGAGGAGCACATAGGAGTAATCTGTTAGAATTTTTCAACTCTTCTGTTACTCTAACATGGGCAGCAGGCCTCCAGGAGAACACCTCATTGTGGGCTTGCATGTGAACCCACCTGCCAGTACCTCCCAGTACAGTGTGAACCCACCTCCTCATACAATGGGAACCCACGTCCCAGGACAATGGGCCTCCACTCGTGCATCACTTGCATTTCACAGAAGTGATTTTTTTCCTCTTCATCTGCTGGTACTCTCCTCCCTTGGTTACTCTGAATTCTTAAGGCTGGCCAGTACATGGACACTTAATGTGGCCCAGCAATGCTGATCCAACTGAAAAACTAGAAGCCAGAAGGCTGTTATCATCAAGTTCATTACCCAGATATTTGATATCCAAGACCAATACAAATCAGCAAAAACAGACAAAAATGTGGCACCATTAAAGGTCAAATGGGAAATAGTCACAGAGGCATTTGTCTATGTTAATGTATCAATCATATTTATTACCTTTCAGTTGGTCAGAGATTGTCTCTCCCACAAAGCGCAAAGAAAATAATAATAAAAAATAATTCTAGAAGGAAGAAGGAGTCACATGATCACATGCCAGGACCCTAACTTAATCAAGATTCTAAAGCATCAGAATGACTTGAACAGTGACAGAATGAGTAAACAAGTGTCTGAGAATTACATATTAAAATCTTTTTATGCATCCTATAAAAAAGTTATTTCTAGTCTAGTTAGAAATGCAAGCAACTGTAGAACAAGTAATGAAAATGTAGTAACTAGCTAATGTCTTTATTTTGCTGCACAAAGTTTAAGAGATTTACTTGAGAATTTTGGAGGCTCAATTTTTTAGGCAAGCTTCAGGGTTTCCCAGAGGTTGCTTACTTCTCTCCCCACACTGCAAAAACAGAAACCATGGTACTTGATCCTGGTGGTCCTATAGGGTGGAGTAGCTCTGCCCCAATGGGTTTTCAAGCCTGGAATCCTTATGGAAGCAAATTGTCATATATTTCTCTTGCTGGTGGGTCCGAATCACTGAACATTTAATTCACAGTCCAGAACTTTAACACCTGTGCCAACAAGGCATCTAGTTTGTGTACAGAGGACTCTAATTATGTCTACAACACTCTAGGTGCTGATAGAACAAAAACTCTGTGCTTCAGGATGTATCTTTCAGGGGGTCAAAGCATGGAGTTATTTTTTTGATTGTGTATTTTTTAACAAAATAATTTTCTGCTTCAAGTCAAGTTACCTAAATGCTTTCGCTTTTATATTTCCCAAGTTTTCCAGGTTAGGGAGTTTGTGCTATAGAAAGAGAGCTCGGCATCTTTAACACAGCACTGTTCTGGAGGGCTGATCGGCACTAATTACTGACTAGTTCTGAAAGAAACTGGCTCCTTAGGATGGCTGTGTAAAGAAAGGGAGCCAGGACACCCATTAGCTTGTCTTGAAAATGCTTTTACATCCCTGACATAAGGAGCGATTGAGTTCTAAGAGAACAAGCTCTCCTGCAATCTGAAAATACCAGGTTCCTTGAGTACATTTCTTTAAAAGATTTCAGCTTTAGTACTTAAAATGAAACAAACTCAGCAGAGTCTGTTAACTACTGGCTCCTGAAAGCTGTACTGGAAACAGTCATGCTAGTGCATCCTGGCAGGATGGTGTGTATTCTTAAATACAGCTTGCTGTCTATGGGAGCTTGCCATCTTCAGCTTCTCATTTCCCACCAATTATCCCCTTCCTCTGGCCCGATTCAATTCCCTACATTTATAAAAATTCACAGGCTTTGCATGAAGGCAGCGGCTTTTGTAATGAGGTGATACATTTTCCACTTACTGAGAACACTTTTCTCTTTGGGGAAAACACTAGCTCCAATATGACTGTTACTGCTTTAGCAAATCAAAGATCTTGGAACTGTGTCTTGAAAGAGTAGTGTGGCAGTCGTGTGCTTATGTTAATTTTATGATTGAAATGTAGGGGTGGAGTTAATCTGGAGTCTAGCCTGTTAATCTGGAGATAGCCATTGAGTAGCCAATGAGCCCTCTGTGTGGGCATAACTTTCTCCTGATACATCTGGGAAATCTCACAATAGTTCCCTCGTGAAGATGAGAAGCTATCTCCCCAGTTGTTGGGAGTTAGTCTGAGAGATGATGAATCATGGACAAGACAAGATGGTAGCGTCCGAGAAGTTGGAGGAGCTGGCGGAGAGACCACACGGCTTTGCCCTGATGGAGCCAGATCTCTAAAGCTGGGGAGGCCACATGGAGACCTCTGCCAGTGATGAATTGCTTCTGCTCTTACTGGACCCTGAGCCCTGGAAGTGAGGAGCCATGTGGAGACCACTGCCAGTGCCGGGATTCTGCACCCACTGATCTGTGACTTCGTGAGTTGGAAGGAGACTTTATAGACTGGACTGGATTGGGATGCTTTCTTAATGTCCTATTTCTCTTATGTATAAACCTTTTCCTTATATCCTTATGCATGTCTATGAAATTTGTTCCTCTAGTCTATCCGGACTAGCACAAGTAGATAGGACTTCTGCAATGCACATGCACTTATCTATAGTGGATTCCTGCTATCAAATAGTCCTCCTTGCTATGTAGGGTCAAATAGAGGCCCTGGTAGCTCTGTGGGTTGAGCTGTTAACCACAAAGTCAAAAGTGCAAACCCATCAACTACTGTCAGGGAGAAAGATGAGGCAGCCTTGCTCTCTTGATGAGTTAGTCTCAAAAACGGTACATTAAGTCCTTAGGAATCAGAATCCACCTGATGGCAGTGGGCTTGGATCTTAGGGGGAGGGTGATTTATGGGATATAAGAAGACTTTCCCCAGCTTTCTCTCCCTCAAAGATATGTCAAACATTAGAAGTTGCTTCCCTGCCCATGGTGGGAGGTCAGAGGCTTAGAGATATTCTCCCTGAAGGCTCTCAGCCATCAGACTACTGCCTGATCCAGCATAGGTGGGGCTCACACCCTGCTGATCAGGATAGTAATTGTTTGCATATAGAGCCAGAGAAGTGGTCAAACCTGCTCAGTGACATCCATAGAAAGGCTTCCATCCTGCATCAAGGAGCTGCCCATCGTGTCACTTTTGTACCCATAATCCCTCCTGTTCCTATTATACCCTTACATCTCTCCCTCTCATTACTGTATTACCTGTAGTACAGTCCTTCCTGTAACGTGTCTTTACCTGTAATCAAGGGACTTACATACTCCCGCAAAAGATTGTACACTTGCTGCCTATGCACAGACCTGGATATTGAGGCTCATGGCCACTGAGGTGAGCACGCTACCATTAAATATGTCTGACTCCTTCATTTTGCTCTCCCCCTTTCCTCTATGACTTTACTGTAATCTTTCTCTATAGTTTAACCATACAATTGAGTCTACTGATTCTGTGATTTGTTAGGGTAGGCTGGCCTTCCCCCTTACTACTTATGATTAATTTTAGATAAAATAGTAATATTGACAGTGAAGAAATCAGTATTCACTGTTTTTCATCACCGCAATTAATATATAAGAAATTTTATAGTTACATTCACGGTATGTACCATTTTTTATATATTCCTTTGTGGAAGGAATTTAGGCAGTTTCTCAGAGTCTGTTTGTCCCCCTACATAAGTATTTATCTACCTACCTCTCAATCTAGCTATCTAGCTATTGCAAAAGTCCTCCAGCATGGTGGTTAAGAGCTTGGAGTTGACCTGAAAGATTGGCTGTTTAAACACAACTGCACCAGAGGAGATGATACTGCTGCCTGCTCCCTTAAACCTACACTCTTGGAAACCCAATGTGACAGGTGTCTGTTCCACAGAATTGCATTTATAGAGCAAAAGGTTAACCACGAGCATGTACAATACCTTCACCATAGAAGGTAGGTCTAGCACTGCTTCACGCTTGTTTCTGCAGACCAGGTTTTCGACAAAAATATTCCAGAATACATGCCAATAAAACTGTTGGGGGGGGGTTACTTTTGGAAATAACCAGATGGCTGATCAGTGAATTCTGTGTCCCACACAGTTACAACACTATTCCCCTCTCCTCCGGGTTTTCCTCTTCTCAAGCTGGCAGAGAGCATCCTCTTTGGTTTGGGCATATTTTCATCCCACCTTCCTCTCCAGGCTATGTGTTCATCTCATGATACTGTATTTTCAAAAAGAAGCCACAGCCAGCTGTGCTGGCACACACAGAAAGCCACTCATCAATGCAAACATAAGTCAAAAGTTTACCTTAGTTCCTTGAAGGGGTCTGCCCTGACATTAGGTGTTTCTATAGACTTAGGGAACACTGTGCCCTCTGCTCCTGTAAGAACAAAAGAAGAAGAAAAAAGCAAACACAAGTTGGAGGCGTTGGAGAAGTCACCTGGGGGCACAATCAGCACACTGATTGGAGCTAAATGGAGTGAATCCCTTTCACAACCCAATTCACACATATTCTGCCACTGGCTTGAGGGCTTCATGACAGAAGAGCATTGAATCAACTCATGCAAAAGGCCTTTGAAAAGAAAATAAGGAATTTCTTTAGAAAATGTCCTTGCTGAGATCAGAGTGAGGCCATTAGGCAAATGCAATCATGAGTTTTGAAAAGGAAGAATTATTTTTTTTAATTAAATAAAAGTGGCGAGAAATGGTATGATCTGACTCTTGCTTCCTCATAAACTATTAATAACCACCCAGCTGGAAATGTTTTCAAAAACAGCGGCAGAAACCCTCTCAATGCAATGCAGGGCACAAATTGTAACATAGGGTAGAGAACATTGTAAAGTATTTGGCAAATGACAAGCAAAAGTTCTTCAGTAAATAAAGTTCCCCTCTCTTATCTTAACCAAAACAGAAGACTACGAGAAATCTTTTGAAGTGCATTGAGTTTACACTTTGGGTATTAGGATTGATTCCCTACCCAATCTAGACATTTAGCTCTTCATTTTACTATAAGCTTTTATCTTTACGACTTGTCAACACCAGCTAAACCTTTCCAGCTGTAAAGATTGTTATTATCTGATTTGTCCACCCTGAAGTGTTTCCAAATCATTTAAACCTCAGTTTATCACACACAATTACACTGGATATTAGATTTTCAATTAAAGGTGGCTGATCCAGTATCTATTTCTTTAAAGTAAAAGGGTTTATTTTTATACAATCAGTATACTCCTTTGATGCTGGAAGGAGGGATATGAGAATTTCCAGAGCTTGTTTGCAATGTTAGGAGGCCTAGATCTTCTCTTGTGACCACAGGTATTCCTAATCTAGATTTATCCTTACATAGGACTAATTCTACTAACATGAATAAACTACTCCCCCTGGTAACAACCTATTTTGTCCTATTGCACATGGCGAAAAAATGACACAGAACTGAACTGACATTGCCTATCAACAATATTGACCACCACCCAGGGCTGTGCTTGCCCATAAGTACTCCTGTACTTGAGCCTGTTGCTTGAGGCACTGAGTCAATTCATCTCATTAGACCAATCCTCCCACTCTTGTTGCTGACTCTGTCTTACCAAGCAAGATGCTCTTCTCCTAGGACTTGTCCCTGCTGATAACACGTCCAAAGTACAGGAGATGAGTTCTCCCTACTAAGGAGCATTCTGGCTGTGCATCTTCCAAGACCAATTCGTTCATTCTCTGGAAGGCTAGAGTATATTCAGTCTTCTTTACCAACATCATAATTCAAAGCCTTCAATTCTTCTACAGTCTTGTTTATTCATGTCCATCTTCCTTACGATGCAACCCACAGTGAAGGCTAAAAGTGACTGCTCTTCATTGGCATGTACAGCTAGTCTTATTTACTTTCAACATGTAAGGCTGTGTCATCTTCATAATGCAGGCGGTTAATGAGTCTTCCTTTAGTCTCAAGCCCCTTTCTTCTTGTATAGGCCAACTTCTCAGATTTGTGTTTAACATTCAGATTGACTAAGGATAAACATTGACATTTGCCTTTTCTGAATTTAAACCATCAGTTTGTTCTGTTCATATAACTACCCCTTGGTCTATATACAAGTTCCACATAAGCAAATTAAGTGTTCCAGAATGCCTTTTCTTCACCATGTGATACATATTCGTTAGGATGCACCCTGTTGAATACCTTAGCATAGTCAATAAAGTACAAGCAAACATCATTCTGGTGTTCACTTCTACCATAATCAACCTAATATCTCTCGTGGCACATCCTCTACTGAATTCACCTTAAATCTCTGGCAGTTCCCTGTCAAAGTCTTGCTGCAACAATTTCTTAAATTTCTCTTCATCAAAGTTTTATTTTAATAAAATATTGGCATATAGTGCATACATCATAAAATTCCATAATTCAATTATACTGAAATGAGTTGTTCAATCATCACCACAACCAATTTTAGGAACATTTTTCCAAGTACTTGTTGTTAGCTTACCATTTTCCCTCAACCTCCCCTGCCATACCATCAAGAAACCACGAATTCAGTTACTGTGCCTATAGATTTACCTTATCCTTGATTTCATATAATGAAAAACATATAAAACAGTAACACAAACAATGCAAACTAATAGAAAAGACTCCGTTGAAAAGTTTGCTAGGCCAGGTTGACTAGAGAAACAAGTGCAGTGACACTCATTTATATATAAGAAAGAGCTTCAGAAAAAAGTATGATTATATATCAACACCTATCAAGAAAAACATATATCAAGAGAGCATCTCAGCTCAGTCTCAGTGTGTTAGGCAGGATTCTCTAAAGAAGCAAAACCAGGACACTTAGTGATTATATATACATGAGCGTATACAGCAAGATGGAATAAAACAACTAATCAATCCATACAACAGTACAGAGGGTTCTGTTCAACTCGCTTCTGTGGAACAGTTAATATACTGGAAGTCCTTCAGCTCATGTACGTTGCCGGGTCACAGGTCAAGGAAGCAGACAGCGGAGTTCTCCCATGGTAAGGCAAGCAGAGCCTCCCCACCAGAAGCAAAAAGCAGGGTGGGTCAGCAACCATTAGTAGTTTGGGAACGTAACCAAGCATATCCAGAAGGATTATCAAAAGAAAGCAATTCAAAGCAACAGGATCCACCATCCTCAAGCTCATGTGATGTATGCACCTGCTCAGCATGACAAAGCAAGACTGAAAGGAGCCTCAAACTTTAGCAACATGATCCATGGGTTGGCTTGGCCCACAGGTAGTGTAGCTCTCTGGTTGTCATAAAAGTAGCTAAACAGCAATATGCTGGTCCAATTACAAAAGAGCAAGAAAGAGGGAGCGGGCCTTGTGGAGTCATTTATCTCTATGCCTTCCAATCAAAATACAGCCTTCTTAATCCCACAAGTTCCTAGTCACCAGCGTGGCACAATAAATCTAACCATCTCACTAACTCAATTCCATCATTTTGATACTAGTTCATCAGCCCTTCAGACTCATGCAACCACATGTAGTGATGCAGAATGCAGGACGATCACGCCAATGGGTGCAGAGTTATGTGCATCCACAGATGGTGGAAGTATGGCAGGGATCTGATAGCAGTAAGGATGGCCAGCAAGCAGGAAGGTGAAGGGGGATGGAGAGGGGAGGTTCCCAGGGTTCTCCTTATAAGAAGACTACACAATCAGGCTATGACCTGATTGACAAGTTGGATTCTATTCTTCCACATTCATTGATCTTCAAGTTGACATAAAAGTCATCTAACTACCATAAAAAGCAAGCATAAATATTTTAAAAAACTAAAAAAAAATTGAAATGGGTAAAAAGGGAGGTGAAATGCTAAGGTGCTAAATTTTAACCCAATAGCACCCACAATAATTCACTTTCTATTACACTCTGCATGATACTCAAATGATACTCAAATCTCTGGTCTATGGTCAGAGGGAACTACTGGAAGTTTAGTCTGAGTTTATTTTCCCTTCACTTAAAAAACACTGAAATAAGCTTAAAATGGAGCAAAAGAGAGATAAAATGATATTGGTTTGCAATCAAACTATATCTGCCCTACTCCCAATTATAATAGTCTCTGATAATGAGGCTATTTACATCCTTTTACCTATGGTTAGTCAGAATCCACCAGATGCTTAATTCACCTGTGGACCCTGCAAATGGATTGTGGGTATTCACTGTTATCCACAGCCTTTGGCAAACTGGTATACACAATGTGGGCTCATATCATTCCCTCCAGATTCAGATGCCATTATTTATGATCCTTGGATCACACAGGCTGGTATGCTTATTGGATCATCTATGTAGATGATCCAATGGTCCAATATACCCACCCACAAAAAATTCCTACTGCCATCAAATGATTCCCATTCATAGTGACCCTACAGGTCAACGCTAATGAATACAGTTGCCAAGGTTTTCAATAAAATTCTAGCCAACCTAGTTCAACAAAACATCACAAACAAAACAAAACAAAAACCCATCATAATCAAGTGGGAGACATATTAGGTATGCAAAGATGGTTTATTAATAGAAAAAAAACCAATGTAATCTACCACATCAGAAACATATGATTATATTAACTGATGAAGAAAAGGTGTTTGATAAAACTTAGCATGTATGCTTGCTAAAAGCACTCAATAAAGTCAAACTAGAAGATAAATTTCTTTACATAATAAAGGCCATGTATGTGAAATCAACAGAGAGCATCTCATTGAATGGAGAAAAAAAGGCAAACATTTCTCCTTTGAATGGGAACCAGACTGGGTTGCCCTTTAACATCACTTTTAAGATGATCCTGTAAGACAGCAGAACTATTAAAGGCATGCACAATGGCACAGAGGAAATAAAACTCTCTTTATTTGCCAGTGAGAAAAGCTAGCAAATGAAAAATTGTTGAATCTAATTGAAAAATTTAGCACTGTAGAAAGGTGTAAGATAAGGTTACAGAAATCATCTTGTATATTAAAAAAGATGATATCAAAGAAGAAATTCAAACCATCATTTACTATAACTCTTCAAAAGATAGAATCTTCAGGAATAAAACTTACCAGAGAAACAAGAGTTATGCAAAGAAAGCTATAGAACATTTCTACAGGAACTAAAAGAGACTTACACAAACTTATTCCTAATCAGAGGACTAAACGATGAAAATGCCAAAATTACCAAGAACAATTTACAAATTCCATGCAATTATGATTCAAACAACAGCACAATTCTTCAGAGAAATGGACAACAAAACTACTATTCAAAAGATAGCAAAGTATAAAGGCTTTCCTTTTCAGATTTTAAAGTCTACTGGACAGTCACAGTAACCAAAAGTGCTTGCTACGGGTAAAATGATATATGAAACCAACTGATTTGAATTGAGAACCCAGAAATACCACTAAGTGCTTAGAGATACCTCATCTTTCATAAAGAACTAAATTACAGGCTGAGCCCCGGTGGTGTTGTGGTTGTGTGCAGGACTGCAGCCCACAGGGTTGACAGTTCAAATACAGCAGCAGCTCTCCAGGAGCAGAGCTGGGCTTCCTACTCCCACCAGGGCAGTGATGCACACACACACACACACACACACACACACACACACACACAAGAACTAAAATACATTAAGTGCAGAGGAGGGAGGCTTTTCAACAAATGGTGCTAGAAAAATTGCATATTGACCTGCAGAAGCATAAAACAAGGCCTATACTTTATATCTTATTAAAAGATGAATTCAAGATGGATTAAAGATCTAATTATAAATCCTAGAACCGTAGAGACAATCAATGAAAAGATAAGAATACATTTTAGTACCTTAATATGAGGCATAAATATACTACTGAATAGAATGGAAAATGCCCATACTCTTGAACACAGAATTGAGAACTAGAAACTTCCAAATTATTTTTGAAATAAATTGTAAAGAATAATGGGATTTTTCCAACAGTTTAAAAAATTTTAATGTTTATACACGTCAAAAGTCCATTAGAACAGTTAAAAGCAAATGTACATACTGGAAAAAATATTTCAGTAATGATAAACAACAGATAAAGGACTAATTTCCAAAATCTATAAACTACAACTTCAAGAAGAAAAATAGAAGTAACCCAATAAAAAATAGGCATACCCAGCTGGGGCTTGATCAAGATTAATATATCTGAGAGGAAAAACTGACAGCAGAATGGAGGGTGAGGATGAGAGCAGGATAGGAGGAAGGTGAAGGGAAATAAAGAAAAGAAGAGGTGATAGTTATGTATAGCCATGTATAGCCACACATTAATTTATAATGAAAGGGATAGAAGCCAATGTACATATATTTATGTAATAAGTATTAAGACAGCAGACACACTTTGGACCTCTGCTCAAGGCCTCCCTTTACACAAGAACACTGTTCTGATAACTTGGCACCCTCTGATATTCACCTTCCCAACGGAATCACTGAAGATGAAATAGTTACATAAGCAAATGTGGTGAAGAAAGCAGATGATGCCTGGCCATCTAAAGATAAATCATCTGGGATCTTAAAAGCTTGAAGTCAAACAATTGGCCATCTAGCTGGGAAGCAAATAAGCCCACATGGAAAAAGCACACCAGTCTTATGTGTAATCATAAGGAGTCAATGGGATCAAGCAACAGGTATCAAAGGATCTAGAACAACTATGTAGATGCAAAAGAGTGGGGACTGGAGTGGAGTTCCAAGACCCACCTGTAGCAAATTGGGTATCCACCCACAGAAGTGGTATAAGGAAGGGGTGATTCAATCAAGATGTAGTATAGCACCAGAGAATCACACATCATTTCTCTAGTTCCAGAATATTCCCCCACCCTCACTGCCATGACCCAGTTCTAACTTACAACTCTGGCTAGCACAGAGAACATACATTGGTACATATAAGAGCTCTCGACACAGGGAAGTCAGCAAAGATAAACCCCTTAGAAACAGTAATGGGAATAGCATTATCAGGGAATGGTAAGGGAGTGGAAGTTTGAGGAAAGGGGAACCCATCGCAAAATTGGATACATAGCTCCCCCACCCCACAAAGGGGACAAATAACAGAAATATGGGTAAAAGGAGACAAAGGACAGTGTAAGACATGAAATAACAATAACATATAATTGATCAAGGATACGAATGGGGGAAGGTGTGGGAGGGAGGGGAAAGAGAGGAGCTTATATCAATGGGTCAAGCAGAAGATATCTTGGAAATGATGATGGCAACATACATACAAATAAGCTTGATACAATTGATGTATGTAATGATGTAAGAGCTGTAAGAGAGTAGCTGAGCACTGGTGGCCTAGTGGTTGTGTACAGGACTGTGGCCCATAGGGTTGGTGGTTCATATCCAGCAGCAGCTCTCCAGGAGCAAGGCTGGGTCTCCTACTTCCACCAGGGGGCAGTGATGCCCACATACACAAAAAAAAAGAGCTGTAAGAGACCCCGATAAAATGATGGGTAGAAAATAGGCAGAAGACATAAACAGACAACTTACTAAAGATGATGTCCAAGTTGCCAATCATATGAAGAAATAATCACATTCATCAGTAGCAAGTGAAATACAAATTAAAACAACAAAATATACCACTTCTCACTGACCCTCAGTGAAATTCAAAGAAACAGAAAACAATAAATGGTGGTTAGGATCTAGGAAGTTTGGGATACTCATATATTGCTGGTGGAATTGTAGAATTATATAATGACTATGGAAATCAGGTTGGCACTAACTTAAATGCAAATTCAAATATCCTACATTCTCTCTACTTGGTCTATGACCTAAAGAAAAATGGAGAAAACACAAACATTTATAGAAGCAATTTCTAAAATTTATCCTTATGATATTGACCAACTTTGCTAAGTATAACATACTTTAATTTTCCATGTGTTAGTGTATTTGACAGACTCATCATAGTTTCTTTAGGATGCAACATATTTCATTAAATGACACCATTATTATAAAGTAAAATGCAGAAAAATAAAAATGATTTTCACACCAAAGGACAAGATTTTCAATACTACCATGAGGCTGTGTTTGTGTGTGGGGGGTGGGGGGATGACAGGTAGAGGAAGGAGGGAGGGAGAGTGAGGGGATTTAAAAAGACCACATATACAAAGTGCTTCATGGGATATTGTCACTGACTTGATTTGATGAGATAAGCTACATAGAATATGCTTTTGTTTTGGGGGAAGTTGATATCATACTCCGTAGACCAAATTTTTTAAAAAATGATTTCATTTATTTATACCTAAATTTTTAAGAGATTGAGAGAAGAATCAGAGCCTAAAAAATGCTCCAGATACCTTACCCCTCCGATGCAAATGCTGCTCTCAGTGGCAGTCAAAGGAGGGAAAGTTAACTGAAAGAGACTTGGATTCTTCTGTGACATAAATGTTGGAAAAAAGCAAACAAAAAGAATGTCAATTGCTGCTGTTCTTTGAATCAAGCATTTATTTTGTTCCTGTGATTTAGATCTTCCCCCTCCCCCTCAAATGTTACATCAGTTTTATTCATCATTGTCCCAAATTATAAGACACCAAAATGTTCTGAAGCAAGTAAGTGGATAAACGATCTCTGAGAAATCCATATAGTAGAATATTATTCTGCTATGAAAAGAAGTGAGTAAATGGGTTGTCTCTAAGGTAGTAACGAGCAAGAGGAAGGTTTAAACACATCCAGCCAGAGTCATCATGAGAAGAATGGGTTTCTGGAAAGGTGATTGCTCTCCTGCATAACAATCCTCCACCCCTGAGTCACACTTTAACAACAAACAAACAAACAAACAAAAAAACCTACCCCAAGATGTGAAGAAAAGAGGGAGATACCTTAAATGCGCTTAAGGTGATCTAAGCTTTATTGCATTTTCTATACTGGAATAGAAATGTCTTGAATTGTACTTGACCATGGCTGTGAGCATCAGTTAGTTTTTGTTTAACACACAGTAGAATACATTTTCCATAATAAACCCTTGCATGAGTCTTCAGTAAGTGTAAAAGAATTCCAGGGTGGCAGAAACTGCTAAGCGCTCAACCCAGAGGTAGGCTGTGAAAACTCATCCACTGAGAGACACCTTGGAAGAGACTCCAGGCAATCTGTTTTCCCACAGTCAGAGCCTCCAGGACCCTATAGAAGAACTCTACTCTGCACACATGGGGTCACCTGGAGTGAGAACCAACACTGCTTGCTACCTGGACCAGTGGAAGTCTCATACATTTCGTAGCATCTGAATGTCACCCCAACAGTCTGAGGATCAAGAGCAAGACCTTACCCATGTTTCTGTACCACCTCCAACTTTTCTTTCCTTGTAAGACTTGACATCCTCTTATTGTCATTCGAAAGGTTTTCACTTTGAAATCCTTAGTTTGGGAAAGGTCCATCTTCCCCTTCTGTGGTGGAAGGGCCGCTGGTGGTTTTACATTGTTCACACACTGTTCAAATCCCTTCTTCTACCAAGGTTGTCGTCAAACCAGTCACAGAAATAACCATTACCTCTAAATTTGTAGTATTTAACTGTTCCTATCGATTAGTTTTCATCTGTGTTGCTCATCTATTTCTTCTATCAATTTACATGGTTTTTGAACGTTAGCACTACATAACTCCCAACTTTTTGTTTGTGGGATATTCTTACCCATAGTAATATATATGTTACATGTATTCAGATGGCTCATCTAAAAGGATGAAGGGCATTTTCTCATATAAGATGAGGGTGGAAATTGTCTTTTTCATACCCATACTGTATGACCTGTCGATTCCTTCACTTTTTAGGTATAATGATGAAAATCTACCTAATCTTTCCCTTCGGGTGTCTGTACAAAGTCTAAGAATGAACTGTTTTCCTGTAGCTAGAAACTGTGCTTCACTACACCTTTAAGTTCTTCTAAAAAGGTCTAAAGATGCAATAAAGTTATCTAGCACCCAAGAGATCTCACTAGATGTTTGTGGTCGCTTTTGTACAACTGGGCTCAAGTGCCCAAGTTTCTGCTCTCACCATCCTGTTTTGCCATCCTCTGGGCTACACATGCTACAGAGGGTGGGGATTGTTATTGTGGCGACCATGTGCTTATGTTAAATTCATGATTGAGATGTAGGGGTGGAGACTAGCCTGTTAATCTGGAGCTAACCATTGAGTAGCCAATGAGGCCTCCGTGTGGGCATGGCTTTCTCCTGAGACTTCTGGGAAATCTCCGGAGATTTCCCTCATGGAGTTGAGAAGCTATCTCCCCAGTTGTTGGGAGTTAGTCTCAGAGATGATGAGTTATGGACAAGACAAGATGGCAGCATCTGAGGAGCTGAAAGAGTCAGAGGAGAAACCACATGGCCTTACCCTGATGGAAACAGACCTCTGAAGTTGGCGAAGCCACATGGAAAGCCCAGCCAGCACTGAGATGCTTCTACCACCACTGGATGCTGTAGATGGACCCTCAGCCCTGGAAGTGAGGAGCCCTGGGGAGACCCCTGCCAGCGCCGGGATTCTGCAGTCACTGGCCTGTGACTTTGTGAGTCGAAAGGAGATGTTACAGACTGTTATCGGGCTTATGGGCTAATATGAGACTTATGACTTTAAACTGGACTGGGTTGGGATGCTTTCTTAATGTTCTGTTCCTCTTGTATATAAACCATTTCCTTATATCCATATGTGTGTCTGTGGATTTGGTTCTCTAGTCTACCCGGACTAATACAGTTATCTATCAAATTGTCATTGTCTGTTATATTTTCTTTCACATATCTGTTGTCACTTGCTATTTACTTGCCTAGATTCATGGTGACTCTGTGCTCAATGGAACAAAACTCTATCTGGTCCTATATAACCCCCTTGGTCAGTTAATAGTTTGACAAGAAGGCGTCCTCTGACTGATTTTAAGAAGGAGATTTACAAAAGCAGATTTCTCCCTAGTCCATTTTGGTCTGAAAGCTCCACTGAAACCTGTTCAGTGTCATTGAAATACATAGGTCTGTACAAAAAATAAGCAGGACATGGCCGGATGAAGCAACGAAAGAAACCAAAAGGATGACAACAAAAAAATCAATGTCCGTAAAAAAATATATAAATAAGTAAAAAAAAAAACAAACAAACAAGTAAGTAATAATATCAAAAGAAAAACCTGTAAATAGTTCAAAGTCTGGTTGTTGACCTTCAGGAGTGTCCCCCAGTTGAGTCAGATGGGGTTCCATATTCTGATCCCAAAGTGTATCCTTGGCATTCCCTCTGGAATTACATGCTCTGCTCCTCCTGCTTGCTCTGCTGCATGTCCCTGCCTCGGTGTGGTGGAGTCAGACCAGGTACATTCCCAACCCTGCTTCTCCATTGTTGTCCCCTTAGGACCTCAGGTTAGCTAGGGACACTGTAGTTCATAGTGGGGCTGACCATATGGTCCTTTCTGTGTAATGGCTGCTCTGAGGGGGAGACCTTTTCAAG
Source organism: Nesogale talazaci (assembly GCA_004026705.1). Lineage (NCBI taxonomy): Eukaryota > Metazoa > Chordata > Mammalia > Afrosoricida > Tenrecidae > Nesogale > Nesogale talazaci. The sequence continues at coordinate 52,779 of PVJH01008192.1, read as the reverse complement.
GCTCGATGGGGCAGGATGTACTCCTTTCTCTCTTCCTCCCCCTTCATTTTCTCTCATGTGCTCTGGTTATACATGTCCCTCTCCCCTGTTGACCTCCAAACAAACTGCCCTGGGGAGGGGGCGGCTGTCCATATAGTTGGGATTGGGGCTGGGCCCTTGCACCCCTCCACTGGCTCCCTACTCCATGCCATCATGCGGCAATGGGTTTTGCAAGTCTACCTAGATAAGCTGGATAAACAGTCTGGAGGAGAAAACAATGGGACTTATGGTTCTGGAGGGTCAAGAGAGATGGGGATGCGGGGTAAAGGAGGTGGTATTTACTAGCCTGGGGACAAGGGAACAACAGAAGATTCAAAATCAGAGGCAAAGCAGATGTGAGAGGCCTGATAAGGATTGATCAAGAGTAACAGAGAGAAAATACTGAAACCCAAATGAAGGCTAAGCATGATAGTGGGACAAGAGGAAAGTAAAAGGACACAGAGGAATGAACTGGGGGGTAAATGGCATTTATAGTGGTCTAAATACAGGCCTGTACATAAGTTAACATATTTATATATGACAATGGGGAAATAAATCTATGTGCATATACTATTAAGACAGCATATACTATTAAGGACTATTGGTCCTCCATTAAAGTACTTTCTCAATGCAAAAACACTTTGTTCTATTAAGTTGGCATTCCATAATGCTCACCATCCCAATATGATCACTGAAGACAAAGCTGTGCATAAGCAAAGGTGGTGAAGAAAGATGAAGGTAAAAAAAGATAGAAAGATGACAGTGCCCAGCTATCAAAAGATAAAGTATCTGGGGTCTTCAAGGTTGGAAAATAAATAAGCAGCCATCTAGCTCAGAAGCAACAAAGTCACATGAAGAAGCACACCAGCTTGTGGGACCACGATGTGTCAAAGGGATCAGGTATCAGGTTTCAAGAATTAAAAAACATAACATTGTGTACCCACCTTCCTGTTATGATTGCTGACAATAAGCATGTACATAAGAAAATGTGGTGAAGTAAGCTGATGGTGCCCAGCTATCAAAAGATAGAGCATCTGGGGTCTTAAAGACTTGAAATAAACAACCTAGCTGAGAAGCAACAAAGTCCACAAGGAAGAAGCGAACCAGCCTGTGTGACGATGAAGTGTTGAAAGGATCAGGTATCAGGCATCAAAAAACTAAAAATTTTATCACTATAAATGAGAGGGAGTATAGATTGGGGACCCAAAGCCCCATCCTTTAGAGTGGGGTCATAGGGAGGAGATGATCCAGTCAAAGTACAGTATAGCAACAATGAGATATGCAACTTTCCCCTAGCTCTTTAATACCTCCTCCCATCTACTATTATGATCCCAATTCTGCCTTGCAAATCCAACTAGACCAGGGGAAGTACACTGGAGCTGGAAACGGGGGATTCTGGAGAGGTGATCCTTTCAGGACCAGTGGTGAGAGTGGTGATTTGCAGAGGCTTCTGAAGGTGGAATAGAAAGAGGGGATTAATCACAGGTATCTACATATGACCTCCTTTTTTTGGGGGGGGTTCATCACTGCCCTCTAGTGGGAGTGGGAGGCCCAGACTTGCTCCTGGAGAGCTCTTGCTGGATTTGAACTGCCCAGTCAGTGGGCCGCAGTCCCGCACTCAATCACTATGCCACCAGGGCTCAGCCAATGACCTCCTCCTTGTGGTAAGGATAACAGGGAAGTGGGTGAAGGGACACATCGGACAGTGTACAGTATGACAAAATAATAACTATTTGTAAATTATTAGGGATTCATGGGGGAGGGTGACTGGGGAGGGAGGGGAGATATGGGGAACTGATACCAGGGGCCTAAGTCAAAGGAGGATTTTTTAAGAATGGTGATGGTGACAAATGTGCAAATGTGGTCTGCATATAATTGATGCATATATTGATCATGGTAACAGTTGTATGAGGCCCCAATAAAATGATTAAAAAAAAGAAATACATTGGTCTCCACTGTCAATTGATTGGTGACTTTACATGAGGTGCATTACCTGGGAATACATATTTGTAGACCATTTACAACACTCACTGGGGCCCATGTTACTGACTTTGAAAACTTTAATCTCAATTCTTCAACTAGATTGTAAACTCCCTGGAACCAGAGGTGAAATCATATAGAATATAGTCGGTTTTCAACTTGTGTTCTTAAGTCTTCTCAATTCCTTTTCATGTAGCACTGCTGCTTTCAATGAAAAACTAGCTCATTTTTATAAAATTCCTCATATGATGCATTTAGCTTTTATTGGCTTCCCCAAATCACACTACAAAATTTATTTTTATTCAAGTTCTAAAACAAGGACTATGCTAATAAAAAGTAGGTGGATTGGACTTAATACTAATATCTTTGCAGTACACTGCAACTTAAAGACATGGTATCTTCCTCAGACCTGAGGAAATACTCATTCTACAGATAAGAGGTTTGAGCTTAAAAAGAGTTGGATCTAGGGGGACTGTGGCCCTTGAATCCTGGATCTTGACTCCCTTACATGGATTGGATCCTAGAACCCTCTGTCAGCATGTGTAACATCTTACTTGTTTCCTGAATGCCAAATCAACAGAGCTACCTACTAAACCCAACAAAGCCAGTTAGTTGTGAGCTGTGAAGGCTACTTAGATCCCTGGCAATTGTGTGGAACAGGATTGTGATCCATAGGGTTTTCAGAAAAGTGACTTTTTGGAAACATCATCAGGCCTTCCTTTCAATCCAGCTCTGGGTGGATCTGAGTCACCATCTTTTTGGTATTTGAGTTATTCAAATTTTATGATAACCAGGTATTCTAATCCATGTTAAATAGAACCTGCTAATTGGTAAGTAAACAGAAGCCAGAGTGGCTGGGCTCTGACAGCCAGAAAAGGTTCTAGATGTGGGACAGAAATGAAATGGAAAACCACTCATATTCCCTCAGCTCCTTTTCACCTTCCAACCAGATACTTTCCATCTTGTTTCTGTTGACCTTTAATCCCTGGTCCCCATATGTCACAAACACTGAGAGTAAGAAACACAGATATAACTTCCCAGGGGAAGATAGCAAAGTCATTCCATAATCAAGTAATCTTGGGCAAGGGATTCAGTCTTTCTGATGTTCACTTCTCTCTTCACATACAAAGAATATTGTGTAAGGGCCTATATCTCATAAGATTTTTTTGGGGGGTGTAGTATGGAGGGGATGTCTGACACAGAGCAATCAATACATGACTCATGGTTATTAAAAAACTACTAAAAGTACAAAGTATTTATGTACTATTCATTTCTTCCCCTATCTAGGTCCTCTATGGCTCATTAAAAAGAGTGTTCTCTAAACACTATCAGGAACCCTGGTGACTATGTTGGGCTTCTTACCATAAGACCAGTAGTTCAAACCACCAGCTCCTCACCAGGAGGAAGAGGAGGCTTTCCCCTCCTGTAAAGAGTTACAGTCTCTGAACCAGCTGTAAGACAGCTGTTCTCTGGCCTATAGGCTTGCTATGAATCAGCAGCCCAATAGGGGAGAGTCGATCAAGAGTTGAAACATTCTAAATGCAGAACTATGACTGAGCTAGAATTTAATTCGATTTTCTGAACATGCCTATGAGACAGGGACTCCTAGTCATGTCATGGAGATAGAATCTGAGGATCAGACATGTTAAGCAGTTTTCCAAAGTGAAAGAGGACAGCTCAAATTTCAACCCAGGAAAAATACTTGATTGCTATGCTAGAGGCTAGCCCTCCACCATCACTTTAGTAAATAAAGTCACTCTTTCCTCAATCATCATTTTATGAAATGTGAATGAAAGCCAATGTTTATATCCTGAATTAGTACTTTCTAAACCTCTAGTTATTTCTATTCAAGAACAATTCACATGTACAATGAAGTGGGGTGATAATACTTCCCAAAGGATCTGTTTTCTTTGCAAGCCTTGTCATAGTTCTGATAGTCACACAATTTTTCACATTCCTAGAAGTTGAAGTGTGGACTACTATCCTCCAGGATGAATTCTCCTAACCTTTCTTCTACCCATATTTCAGTAATAAATTATTCTCAATTTTATTATTTCATAAAGGTTTCCATTAAATCCTTACCGACTGATTCTGTCTTCTGACACAATATAATTTACTGGCAATAAATGTTCATAAACAGTTTGAGTGAAAATCCATAAAGCCATTTCAGCTTTATTTTAAGTTCCATTTAATGTCCCTAAAAAATGATTTCATCAATGTGTTTCCATTAGCTGGTTCTGTGCCCAATAACTTAATTCCATACAATCAATCAAGAACTTATAAAGCATGTGACAGGATCTATCGAAAGTGTTCTGAATCACCATATAGAGCAGTTCAATGGCTCTTTTTCTTACTAACACAGGTAGGGGGTACACTTGTCCAGAAATCACATAGTTACTTTGTTGCCATAGTAACAGAGAGTTAGCTTGTCCAGTCAGAAAGTCCCACTGAAAAAGAGAGCTAAGTTTGGCCACACTTCTCCCCTGAAATTGTCTTGACTGTCAAGGTTCTACAAGTGCAGGCCACAGGGAAATCACCCTGTGAAAGACAGCCAAACACTAACCAAATTCTCTGATAATGAGTCAATCTTGAGTCTAAGTAATCTTATGAGAAATATCATAACTTAGTATTTTCTCCCTTCAAATATAAAAACTCATGAAGCTCCACTTAATCTAAGCATATAATTGTCTTTATCTATCTCTTTCTTTGCCAGAAGGAGGTTTGGGCTACCAAAGCAGCAGATCTATTCTGTTCTTAGAGTCTCTTTAAGCAGTTGGAATTGAATAAATGACAGTGGGCTTGTTCCCCTGTCAGAAAAACTGATCAACTTGGAATAAAAAAAAAAACACCTGCTAAAACATTTTCTGAAGGGTTTAAGTAAGAAGCATATGCATGCAATCCAACTTTGTCCAAACACACTAGTATTTCATTCATAGAAATAATCACAGGAAAAAATATCTTGTGCAGCATAAATTACAGAGAACAAATTTTACTGTGGCTGAAACTAACTAAAAAGTAAAATACAATCTTACTTGTAACTCAGTGAGAACCTTCAAAGTAGACTAGGAAAAATGAAACTTAAAAAAATATATAATGAACTTCAGAGTGACTAACACAGCACAGCGTAACTCTATTCAGGGGCTGTGGTAGTTATATAATCGTTTTTCAATTTGAGGCTTAAAATTTAAGGGGTAGAGTCTAGCCTGTCAAGCGGGTCACAGGGGATAAATGCTGAAAGAGAAAATGTAGATCTGTATATCAAAAACTTGGACTTGTGGAAAATCTTAGATACACAAGCAAAAATTACTTTAGTAGAAGTTATAACCAGTAAAATTTTATACAGAAAAATATTTACTAAATCAAATCTTTGATATAAAAGGAAAATAATTGATCTTAAAGATAATACCTTTTCTTTTTTGAAATTTGAGGAACGATAATGGTACTATTTAAACACCTAATAAAGAACCTTCACTACTAAATATTTTCTTGATGAACAGTCATTAATCTGATATAATCATTGTTCATGTTATTTGATTACTATTCTTTTAAATACATGGACTAATAATCATCTTTGTTTTTAAACTGCATGGTCTAAATATTAAAGTATATGGTTATTACTATTTGAAGCCCCAAATTGTTTCAAAATCAGTGTGTGTGTAATGTGTAGATACAATCTTAAAGGAACTTTTTAATAATGACCACATTTTATTTTATAAGGGTATATATTCATACTACTATTAGAATGTGCCACCACTTGTCTGTCTGCTTGTTGTATAGTGGTGGCTTGTGTGCTGCAAGCTATATCTCTGTATTTCAGATATCAGCATGGCTACCTCATGAAGAAGGAATAGCCTACCCACTTCTGAGGAATTAGGTACTGAAAATCTTATGGATAGCTTTAAAATATTGTTAGATATAAAAAGCTTGATGAACAGAAACAATATTGTCAAGAGAAGTGCAGAAAGCAAGTCCCCCAGATTGGAAGGCACTCAAAATATAACTGCCTTCTAAAAGTACAGCGGGCTATATTGGTGTGCACAGAGTAAAGTCTGAGGGAGTAAAGCTGTTAGGAACTTCATTTGTTAATGGGGCATGACTCAAAATGAGAAGGAACACCTGAAACGTCTATTAGTTGTCAGAGCATAGAATGAAAAGGATTTGAATGTAAAAATATTCGAAGTTCTTGTGCATGGAGTGAGGTAAGGATCTTGTTTAATTTTTTTGCAGGTAGATATTCATTTTTTTCCCAGCACCATTTGATTTTGGGGGGCCCTTATCAAAAATCAGTTGTATGTATGGTGATGTTTTTTTTTCTTCTGGATTTTCAGCTTTTTCCCATTGGTGTGAATATCTGTTATACCCATACCATACTGTCTTGACCACTGTGGCTGCATAATACATGCTTAAGTCAGACAGAGCAAGACTTCTCACTCTGTCCTTCTTGAGGAGTTCTCTGCTAATTCAAGGCTTCATCCCTTTTCATATGAAGTGAGTAACCAGTTTTTCCAAGTCTTTGAAGAAGGATGATGGTATTTGTATTGAGGTAGTATTAAACTCATGTAGTACTTTGAGCAGGACTGACATTTTACTATACTGAGTCTTTCAATCCATGAACACTGGATATTCTTCCATTTATTGATGCCATTTCTGGTTTCTTGTAATAGTGTTCTGGAGCTTTCCTCATACAAATTTTTATCCTCCAGTAAGGTATATCCCCAGATATTTCAATTTGTACTACCTTTTTATTTTATTTATTTATTTATTTTGGGGGGGGCATCACTGCTCTCCAGTGGTGAGAGTAGGAGGCCCAGCCCCACTGCTGGAATTGAACCTCCGTCCCAGTGGGCCATAGTCCCATGCACAACCACTATGCCTCCGGGGCTCAGCCCCGTACTACCTTTTTAATTGCTGCTTTTGTGATCTTGTCTTATGTGTATAGCAGTCTGACAGACTTCTGTTTACTGACTTTGAATCCTGGCCTTTTGCCATATTCCTCTATCACTTCCAATACTACACTTGTGGAGTATGGGGGATTTTTGATATATAAAATCATATCATCTGTGAATAATGACAATTTCACCTCTTTCTTCTCCAAATATTTTTGATGTCTTTTCTTTGTCTTATGTTGGTAGCTAGGACCTCCAGTATGATGTTAAATAGAAGTGAAGACAAGGCACATCCTTGTCTGGTTACCTTTTTAGGGGAACTGTTTCATCTTCTCTCCAATAATTACCATGGTGGCTGTTGGTTTTTCATATATCACTTGTGTTATCTTGAGGAATATTCCTCCCATTCCTATCTTCTTGAGTGTCTTAAAGATGGATTGGTGTTAGATATTGTCAAATGCTTTTTCCACATCTTTCAATATTATCATGTGGTTCTTAACTTTTTCATATTGATGTGGCAAATAATACAAAGGTTCCTTGTATGTTGAACCATCCATGCTTCCCTGGTATGAATCCCATTTGGTCATGGTGAATTAATTTTTAATATGTTTTTTATATACTATTGGCCAGTATTTTGTTAAGGAATTTTGCATTGATGCTCATTAGGAATATTGGTCTGTAGTTCTCAATTCTTGTGGGATCCTGTCCCGCTTTAGGTATCAGAGTTATACTGGCTTCATAAAGAGGGTTTGAGAGTTTTCCATCTTTTTCATGTTGTAGAAGACTTTGTGTAGGATTGTTGTCCGTTCTCCCCTGAATGCTTGGTAGAATTCTCCTGTGGGCCTGTCTGGCCCATGGAATTTTTTTTTCTTGGTAATCCCTTGATAATCTTAACTACTTCCTCTATTGCTATGGGTCTCTTGAGGTTCTTAATGTCCATCAAGCATTTGTCCATAAGGTAGATCTTAGACCTTGAGGTAAAATCCCAAACTAGTAGGGCCATTAATGAGGGAATTGGCACAAACTTGAGAACCTTCACACAGGGAATACATAGGCTATCAGAAATAGGAAAGGATACAAATAGGGAAGGAATCACAGATTAACAAGTGGGATATACTGAAAATAAATCACCTGTGTGCATTAAAAAAATGACAAGAGAGTAATAAGAGAGCCCACAGATTGGGAAAACATCTTTAGCAATGAAATATTAGATAAAGACCTCATTACTAAAATCTGTAATATTTTGCAAGCTTACAATAAGTAAAAAAAAAAAAACACCTAACTTCCACTAAGGAGGTGGGCAAAGAACCTGAATAGAATAATGCGCTCCAGAGGACAGCACTGGGACCATAGCTTGGGGAGTGGGAGGTCTCAGGTTAGAGCACATGGGAGAACTGAAAAGGGATGGAGAGGGAGGAGCGGATATCCTGACTGACCAAGCCCCGAGGGTGACATTTCAGCTTGGGGCAGACAACGCAAAGGGAGGCCTCTCCTCAAGACATGACATCCCTCATTATACCATAGTACAGCGTGGTACAACACCGGAGACACACTGTGGGAATAATGCACAATCTGACCCCATCATGATGGGATGAAACACTAAGGGCATGCACCAGAGCAACAAGGTGAGCAAAATGATGAAACCCCCAAGAAATATTAAAAAATTGATTTTGGAGACAGAGCATGGCTTCCTATTAGACTCGACTGGAAAAAACTAAAAAAGGCCAACAAACAGACCTTGAACTATTTGTAGGCTTTTCCATTTTTGTCAGAGGCTTTCTTTTTGTTATTATTATTTTGTTTTTCTTTTTTTTTGTTGTTTTTTATTGGCTGGTTGATTTTGACTTTCTTGGTTGTTTTATTTGGCTTTGTCTGGTGTTTGCACTTATTAATGTATCTGCATGTCTATATAGATAAGCTAGGTGGGATAAATAATTCAGAGATGAAAAGAACAGGGCCAATGATTCTGGGGGGTGAAGGTATGGGAGAAGGGGAGGTGGGAGAAAGAAATGGGGGAGGGGAAATCAACTCAGGGACAAGGGAACAATAAGGGAACTAAAATTAAAGGAAAGAAGGGTGTAGGATGTCAAATGGGACTTAATCAAGGGCAATGTAGCAGTGAGGAATTACTAAACCCAAATGAAAGCTGAACATGATTGTGGGACAAAAGGGCAGTAAAAGGAAATAGAGAAAAGCAGTAGGAGGCACAGGGCAGTTTAGAGTTCTACATACAGGCATGTACATATATATATGTATGTGTGTATATATATATATATATATATATATATATAAAATGATAGGGAAATAGATGTAATTCTGTCTCTATGTTAAGAATTAAGGTGCACATGGACACTGGGCCTCGACTCTAGTACTCCCTCAACACAGGAACACTTTGTTCTACTAATCTGGCATTCTGTGATGCTCACCTTCCCGACACAACCACTGAAGAAAAAATGGGTGCATATGCAAATGTGGTGAAGAAAACTGATGGTATCTAGCTATCAGTAGATATATAATGTCTGGGGCCTTAAGACTTGAAGATAAATAAGTGAACATCTAGCTAAGAAACAACAAAGCCCACATGAAAAAGCACACCAGCCTGTGTGATCATGAGATGTCAATGGTATCAGGTAACTGACAGCTAAGACCCAGAACAAATGTGAATGGGTGGGGGGTAGCATTGAGGGGATACTCGAAATTCAAATGCCCATCTATAGACAATTGGACATCCTCTCACAGAGGGGTCACAGACAAGAGATAAGACAGTCAGGGTAAAGTGCAGCAACCGATGAAACACACCACAATCCTGGAGCTCCTAGGTTCTTCCTTTCCACCATTATTATGACGCTACTTCTACCTTATAAATCAGATTAGTCCAGAATATGCACACTGCTACAGATATGAGCCCACAACACAGGAAAATTTGGAATAGATAAATCCTCAGGACGAATAATGAAAATAGAGATACAAGGAAGATTAGGGGAGAGTGCTGGGAGAGAGGGGGGATAAATCAGAAGGATCAGCCTATAACCTCCTCTCAGGGGGACAGATAACGGGAAAGTGGGGAAGGTCCAATGGAGGACAATGTGAGATATGAAAATAGTGATCTATTAAAAAAAAGAAAAAGAAAATAGTGATCTATAACTTATCAATGGTTTGCGAGGGAGGACACATGGGGGAGAAAGGGAAAAGAAATTGAGAGTTCATACCAGGGGCTCAAGTGGAAAGAGAATGCTTTGAAAATGATGGCAGCCTATGTGCAAATGTACTTGACACACTGGATGAATGTATGTATTGTGATAAGAGATTTAAGAGCCCCAAATAAAGGAGAAAAATTGAAGCTGTCAAAATGAAACAAAGCACAAAAAGATCAATATTCTGTATGTTGTTGTTAACTGCCATTCAGTCAGTTCTGAGAAAGACCTTATTTACAATAGAACAAAAAACTGCTAAGTCCTGCACCATCTTGATAATTGTTCTTATGTTTGAGTCTACTATTGCAGCAACTCTTAGTCCATCTTATTGAGGACTTTCTTGTGTTTTCTGCTCCTCTACCTTGATGAGCATGATGTCTCCCCCAGGGACTGGTCTCTTCTGTTACCTTGTAAGATGCAAGACTGTGTAAGATGACGTGTCTTACAAAATATGTAAGATGAAGTGTCACCATCATTATCACTAAGAAGCATTCTGGATTTATTTCTTCTAAGACAAATTTTTGTTATTTTGGCAGTTCATGATACTTTCAAGATTCTTTGCCAACGCCGTACTTCAAATGCACCCATTCTTCTTCAGTCTTCCTCAGTCAATGTCCAACTTTCACATGCGTGTGTTGAATGAAAATAGCATGACTTAGGTAATACTTACCTTAGTCCTCCTCACAGTAAGCTCCTTGCTTTTCAACACTTTTAAGAGCTCTTCAGCAGGAAATGTATCGAATGAAATGTATCATTTGATTTCTTGATGGCTGCGTCTGGGGTTACTTACCGTGGATGCAAGCAAGGTGAAACCCTTGACAATGCCATTCTTTTCTCTCTATCATGATGTTATCTATTGGTAGAGTTGTGAGAATTTTGGTCTTCTTTTCAATGAGTTGGAAGCCCTACTGATGGGTGCAATCTTTGATCTTCACCAACAAGAGGTCCAGTTCCTACTCACTTTCAGCATGCAAGGTGTGTCATCTGCATATCACAGACAAAATAGTTTATAAGCCTTAATCCAATCTTGATGCCAAAATCTTCCTCATATAATCTAGTTTTATGTATTAATGCACAGAAATGGACTGGTATTGATCATGTTGAATCTGAAAATCATAGTTTCCTATGCCAGGATTAATAGATTCAAAAGGACTGGCATTACATTTATTGTCAAAATGGAAATTTCAAGATCTGGAAGTACAATCCTGTTTGTGATACAATGCTTACCCACATAAATGAAGCTAATCAATACAACTGTTATTCATATCTACACACTAACAACAAAATTGGTGAGGCAGACATACAATAATTTTACCAATATCTTCAGTATGACATTTATCTAACTTGCTATCAAGGTGCATTGATAAGTATTGGTAAATGGAATGCAAAAGTTGTAAACCAAAAGGAAGGAGCAGTAGTTGGAAAATATGGTTTTATTGAAACAAACCTAGAGATCACATGATAGAATGTTCTGAAACAAAGGACTTTTTTATTGAAAACACTTTTTTTCAGCACACACAAGCTGACTATTACACAAGTATCAATTTGACAATATCTATGGGAAGAAGTGATGGACAAGCTCAAGATCAACAGCTAAAAGCAGGGCATGAGATGACTATAGAAGTGACCATCAGTGGCTCCTATGTAGGTTGTAGATAAACTGAAGAAAACTGAAATAAGCCCTGCTTATCAATAATCAAAATCAAAATGAGACCTGTGGCACTGGAATTTCAAGAACATGTGAAGAATAGATTTGCTGCATTGAATACTAATCAGAGAAAACCTGATAATTTATGAAAGGACATCAAGATCACCATATGTGAAGAAAGCAAACAGTCGTTAAGAAGTTGTCAGAAAAAAACTTTGAAATATGTCTTAATCCTAGAATAGCTAAGGCAAATGGAAGAAATAATGAAATCCATGAGCAAGAACCAATATAACTGAAAGAAGTCATTCAGGCTGAACTTAAAGTATTCATCAAAAGCAGGGCTACAATAATTGTCAGAATGCCAATTGAAATGTTTCAATAAGCCTGTGAAACACTGGAAGCATTCACTTGTCTATTCCAAGAAATTTGGAAGATAGCTTCATGGCCAACTGGCTAGAAGGGATCCACATTTGAACTCAGTCTAAAGAAAGGTGTCCTAACAGAATTCTCCAATTGTAGAACCATATTATTAATAGCAAGTACATTTTTATTGAAGGACATCCAAAAATGACTGTAGCAGGACATTTTCAGAGCTGCCAGAGGTTCAGGTTGGATTCAGAAGTTAATGCAGAACAAGGGATATCTTTGCTGATATCATATGGATCTTGGCTGAAAGTAGAGGATACCAGAAAGATATTTACTTGTGTCTTATTGACTATGCCAAGGCATTCAAATGTGAGGATCATAAAACACTATGCATAACCTTGAAAAGAAAGGAATTTGAGAATGTTTCATTTTGTTCATGTAGAACTAATAAATAAAGAAGTAGGTGTGAAAAAGGATGACAGAATAATACAAGGCTTAAAATCAGGAAAGGTGTACATCAGGGTTGTGTTCTCTGACCATACTTATTAAATCTGTATTCTGATCAAATGATCAGAGAATCTGAATTATATGAAGAATGTGGCACCAGGCTTGAAGATAGGCTTCTTAACAACTTGAGAAATGTAGATGCACAATTTTTGCTTGCTGACATTGAAGACCTGAAGCAGTGTTTGGTGGAAATCAAGGATTTCAACCTTCACTATGACTTTCCTCAATGTAATGAAAACTGAAATCCTCACTACGGATCAACAAGTAATGTCATAAGTGGAGAAAAAGCTGAAGTTGTTAATGATTTCAACTTGCTTGGATCCACAATTAGTACTCATGGAAGTAGCAGTCAAAAGGTCAAACAAGAGGGGGATATAAAAGGACATGGGGGAACAGAACACTAAGCTACCCATTGTGCTTCCACAGGAATGGAAGAGAGGAACCAGATATCAACTTGGTGTGCCAAAATTGAAGGTAATATACTGGCATGAAACAGAGAACCAACAGAGATGTCTGCAGGGCTGGCTTCAATCCCGGCTACATGGACCACACTTCCCAGAATAAAGCACTACAGTGGACAGCACTGAAGATACAGGAGGAGAAGAGTGGGTCTGCTCATAACACAAAGGATCATACTAAGAGAGAAAGGAGTAGGTGGGGCAAGAGGGACAAGAAATGCATCCTGGCCCACCAAGTCCTGAGGATGATATTCCGGCTCACTGCAGATATTCTTTCTACCCTTGTAAAGAGTTATAATCTCAGAAACTAACAGAGCCCATATTAGTCTTCCCTATTGGGTCTCTATGACTCAGAAATGACTTGATGACAGTGAGTTTTTGAGTTATTGGACTATGAAATCAAGAAAAGGAGTCAGTCGATCAAAAAACAGACTTAAGACAATTGAAGTTGTTTGATCTTCTGAAACTTCAGCGCACTGAAAAACCATACCCCGACTTTTAGTTCTGATTTATCATAAACTTATTATGTGGCTGTGGACAATTTTCTCGCTAGTCTTACTTCCCATCTATTGTAGAAAGTGGGAATTGTGTAATTTAGATTATCTGCCAGGGTTCTTCCCATTCTGCTATTTTACAGTCCTATACGAAACTGGTTGGATAAATTATATGAGTAAGAAGCTGACAATGGCAGGTTGGATAAACTTAAAGCTGACTGCACTTAACAAATGAAGTGTTGGGCAGGAGACTTCCTGGTGAGTCAGAGGCGTGGAGTTTATAGGAAAGTGTTCTGTGCTCCACTTATACACAGTGTCATGTTAAACATTCATTAAGCAAAGTATCCCACACATTAAAATACCTACTGCTGTAGCTTTTCTTGCCACTCACAGTGAGCCTATAGAACAGAGTAGGACTACTCAATAGGGTTCTCAAAGCTGGAAATCTTTACAGCAGCAGGATACTTTATCCTATTCCCTTTCAGCAAATGGTGACTTTGAACTGTCAACCTTTCAGTTAACAGTCCAACAGCAAACCCACTCTGCCATCAGGATTCACACATGAAAATATGATTGATGAATGGTTATAAACACACTAAAGGAAAACCGAACATTTCCTCAAAAGTACACAATGTGAGGCAATAATTTGGATTATTATGTATGTTTCTCTGAAGATATAAAGCTTTTATGGTCTCTTATGAATTATGAAATCTCAACTATTCAAAAGGTGGACTATCAGCAGAAAAGATTATACAAAGGTTTCAGAATTAGGAAATTCAAGCTAATGACAGAAGAACAGCATGGCCAGAGCATGTTTAGCATTTAGAGAGAGAGAGTCCTATAAGTCAAAGTAAGGGACTGAAGCCTGGGATCTGACTGATCAGATTGGCATTGTTTTCTTTAAAGATTCCTATGGCTATCGCATGGAAAAGAGGTTTGAGTAGGGTGAAGGAGGAGAACCAAGGCTACAGGTGTGGGAGGTAAGAGTCCAGAGTTAGATGTGAAGATTGGGGAGAATGGACATATTTGAGAGATACTTAAAGATAATCAGCAGCAAATCTAATGATGGGGTGAGTGGGGGGACCAAAGGAGGCCATAGGTCCAAGAGGAAGAATTGATCTAGATGGTAACAGCCACTGAGCAATGCTCCAAGTCAGCTAGGCTAGCTGAAACCTTCCACTTCTTTGGTGAAGGCCAGCTTTAATATATGATATTTTAATCACAGCAGAATTTTCTTTAATTAATAAAGAAGGCTACTCTGAATCCTACCTATAAATTTTTCTTTAGAAGGAGCAAGCAACATGAAAAAGAACACTTAAATTAAGTCTCTTGTGGTATTTATGAGCAATATTCTAAAAAAACACCTATGAATAATCCAGTAAGTCTTCAAATAATAAATACTGGCCTCTGTATAAAATAATTGTCTAGTTATCACAAAGTTTTAGCTAAAGGCACTTTGATGTCCCACAGTAATTGGAGATGTGATACCATGAGGGTAGGGGGACAGTGGGAGGAGAAGGGGGAGAAACAGGGAACAGTCTACAATGATCGATGTATAACAGCCCCCACCCCAGGGGGACAAACAACAGAAACATGGGCAAAGGGAGACAGCCAATGGTGTAAGATATGAAAATAATAAAAATTTATAATTTATTAGTGATTCATGAGGATAGGAAGTTTGGGAAGGGAGGGACAAAAAGCAACTGACATGAAGGACTCAAGCACAATGAAAATGCTTTGAAAATGATGGCAACATATGTGCAAATGTGTTTGATACAATTGATGCATATATTGTTAAAGGAGCTGTAAGAGTTCACAGTAAAATGACTCATTGATTAAAAAAGTAAAGACATTTTTAGGAATCTCATATTGCTTACAAAAAGGTTTTGGTTGCTATAAGTCTACACTGGTGAACATGAACACATTTCGATAGTTAGAAGGTTTTTTAGGGGCTGAGGTGCATTTTCCAAAATAACAATGGCAATCCCTTACATCACCATCTATAAAGAAAGTAAGAGAACAGAGATTTTGGGTAAGCTGGTCACAGGAGATTCTCCAGAAACGTTTAATTAATTTTTTAATTCCTAACTGATCCATTGACTTTCTCTAAAAGTAATATGCAGTGAAAATTTCTTTAAGAAAGTAAGTTGGGTTGTTTTTAATGAATGAGGATGCACAATTTCCACAGTTTTTAGGATTAAGCACATGGGAGGAGGCCATCAGCATCTGAAAACCTTACTAGATGAGCCACCAACAGATGTCAGAAAGTAACTTTTAGTGAAAAAAGTCACTTGTCATAATTTAATCCCATTGTGTCTCCCCAGGCTGCTGGTGGCATTTAATAAAGTGCTAATGTAAAACATGTGTAGTCATTACAAGTTGTTTCTAGGATACAAACCAAATATTTTCTTTGTAGGAATTAGGATAGATTCCCTGAGCCTAAAAAGAGCACAGATAACTAATTCGTTCAACAAATATTTATGGAAGTGCTACTCCATAAATGGGTTTGTGGGGAAAGTCAAGTCTCTCCTCGGGGTTGGCTCCCAGATTAATAAAACCCTTCCAACCAGCACGTTAAACCCTGTCCTGTATGGTGAAGCCATTCTTAGTACTCTAAGCCTCACTGTGGAGAACTAGGTAGTGAATACTCTAGGGATTTTACTCTAGGGAATACTCTAAAGGATAAGTGGCCCAAAGAACTACCCTGCTCAACAGCTGGTGCAAGTCTGTCTGTCCAGAAGTCTTTGGAGGAAAGATCTGGCAAGGGAAAACCTTATGGAGCATAATTTCAAGTTCTCCATGGATACCCGGGGGATCACTGAGTTGTTTGAGATGTGGTGACAACTGGGTGCGGGGCAAAGTGCTGTACTGAGTGGTAAGTCTTCAGCAGGAAGATGTATGGCCTATCCTAAGACAGAAATTGGAAACTAAATTTAAATAGATTATTTCATAACCAAAAAACCCCAACTCCCTGCCATTGATTCTATTTCAACTCCTGGCGATGCTCTGGAACAGGGTGGAACTAGTCTTACATGTCTCCAACAGTGTCATTCGTTACAGCACTAGACATTCTCATCTTTCTGCGGGGTGGCTTTGAACCGCTGAATTTGTGGTTAGCAGCCTACCATGTAACGACTACACTGCCAGCATTTTTTCAGTGCAGGTGATATGATAATACCCTTCCCAGGAGACAAAAAGTGGTCCTTAAGGGGAAAAGTAAAACTAAACAGCTCTAATTTTTTATTTTTAAAGGGAAGATACAGTAGATGAACAGAAGTGTGTATGTGTGTGTGTTCAGTGTTAAAATATCACAGGAGAGGAACAGTTAGGAAAGATATATCTAGAAAGCTTCCTTACGAGGGCAATATTGAGGAAAGGGCTGAGGAAAGTCGTTGTGAATACTATGAGCCAGTACAGTGAGCAGATGGGGCTGGCCCTACTTTGGTAGGAGATGTGCTGGTTTCACTGAGAAAGTGATATGAAGCTGCTGTCTCCAGGAGAAGAAGGAGTTTGTCCAGCAGAAAGATGGAGGGGGATGGCATAAACACCCTAGGCATGGATGGAAAATCTCTGACAAGAGGAAGCAAGCTATTTTAAATGGTCAAGAGAGCTGAGTAGAAAGAACAACAGTGGCACCAGCTGAAATTGAACACGTCACCAGGGTAGGGACATGGAAGCCATGGCAAATTAAGGGACTTTTACCCTAAGACAAAAACAGAAGCATTGGATAGCTATAAAAAACACACACAAAGGAACATGGGTAAAAGAACAGAGGAACAAGATATATGCTATTAAAAAACTAATGTAGAAAATTCTATGGATTTGCTACTCAAATGCTCAGCATAGTCCCATTTTCCACTGCTTTTCTCTATCAGGAGACAAGAATGATATATGACCGATTTTTCTGGACTCCCTTGCAGCTATGGTACACATAGCTTTGGACAAAGAAATGTAGGCAGAAGTGTCTTGAGATTTTTCTTTTGAAAAAAAGTCAACTCTAATAGTAAGGTTCTTTGCTGTTATACTATCCACTTCTTTCTGAGTGCAAATGAAATACATGTTCATGAGTATAAAAACCTATGTAAAAATAAAAATAATTGATGCAGTGGTTTTTTGGGGATAGGGAGGTAGGGTGAGGGAAATGGGGAGCAAATAATGAATGAGAGGCACTGGAATTCATTGAAATGATGCATCTGCAACTCTTTTAAAAAGTGACCATGGAAATACATGATATGTGAATTTAAGTCAAGAAAACTATTAAAAATGGATATACAAAAGTAGACATCTTTTTTAAGAATAGTAAGATAGCTATACATTATATATTAGATGCTCCTTAATGAAGATGAAGCTCTGATAAATAACCACAGTTTTCTATGTTCGAGAGGCTTATAAAATGATCAGTGCTTTGCTGTACTGATGCAGAGATGCACAATGTGGCCACAAGGACTTATTTAGGCTGAAGGTTTTGATTAACAGACAGACTGAAAGGAGACTAGGACAAGTTCAAGGATTGACAGCAATATTTTGAAGAAGTATATCATATTGGTCAAGTTATTTAGCTTCTTCAAGCATTTCTTCTCTCATTTATAGAATGAAGATAACATCAACATCTTTCTCATAAGGCTGTTGCAACCATTAGAGTACAGATGTATTTGTGTGTGCATGTGCACACACTTTCCATGCCTGGTAACATACATGTCAAAGTCCACCAAGAATGATTGGTTGTAGTGGGCCATCAGGTCAGCCCCGATGCTGAGAGAGCCCATGAGCAAAAACCTCCTGCTAGGTCCTGCGCCATCCTCACAATTGTTACCATGCCAACGCATCTGTCCAAACAATCCATACATGGCAGGTACTATTATTCATGAATAAACTCAGTGATCCTGGCATCCACGACAAGGGTAGGAGATGAGCTCAGAAAGTGACATTAGCATATCATTAAGTAAGGTGAATGTTCACAACAGAGAGGAATAAAATAAGAGTTCTCCTTTTCAAATATTTTATCCATGCAACTGCACCAGCGACGCCATCCAGGTAAACATTGAAAGCATTCCTGAAGACTGGGAAACTTCGCAGGAACTTTAGATTCACGCACAGCAGCAACCTGGCAAGATACTTGAAGAGATAAGTCGTTTAATTCAACAGACTCTTCTCTAGAAACCAACGGAGCAGAACTCATACTTGGTGTATCATTAAGCCTAGACTGGAAAAAAATAAAGGAACCGGTCAAGCAGCAAGCAAGCTCATTTTAGTTTCTTATGACTACATTATTTTTGATAGTAAATAAAACCACAGAGTAAGACAAAGAATTTCAGCTCACTGATGGTCTATAACATGGAGGGCACATTCTGAAAAAAAAGCAGCCTCCAAATGACAAAAGCCCAAGAAGAAAAGCGCCTCAGCAACTCGCTGAGAAGGTAGTGCAGTGTGAACAGCAAAGAGTCGCTCACAAGGGAGACTCCTCGGCCACCACAGAGGAAGCACCGTGTGCACGGTAACTGAGATGAATGCGGTGCTCTGCCCTCACTCCCTTCTGGACCTCTGCAGGGCAGGTGCCATGATCAGACGAACAGCGCACGGAGAGAGGATGGATATGAGCAACGTGAACAAGTCAAGGACAGAAGTGGTTCTGCCTGCCCTTCCAAGCCAAGAGTTTCCATCGTGGAGGGTGGGGAACCCGGGGACACTGGAGCATACCGTTTCCTCAGTGCAGCCCTTCCTTCTCAAGCGTCTCTCACAGCATGAGAGCAATCAACACTCAGACGGCCAATAGATACTGGTGAAGGAGAAGAAAGCCACACGGACATGGTTTTAAGGGTTTCCCAGTCATTGAAAAAGAAGTCAAATGCGTTGTTCCTGTGGTCAAGCAAGTGGGTGGCAATGCCATCCTGTGGAGCAGGAAATTGAAACATTAATTGAGGGCCACAGAGAAACACTGTCTGAAAAATAATTGGAAAAACTTATAAAATCACTTATGGAAGATGAGGATAATGGTGACTTGAAAAGTAAGAAACAGGAAATTGAAATCCTAGTAAAAGTGCTGAAGGTTTCAAAGCATTGAAATCCTTGAATGCTCTTGTATTTAGGTCCTGAAGACAATCTCATTATGAAAGAAAGCCTCAAAATGGGAGCAAATTCCAGGTGATTGAAAGAGTGATAGCGATTATGTGAATTTTACCATATCGACTGGATTTATTCAAGTATCTTTCCTTTGCCAACAAAATCCCTGTAAGATTTATAGGAGAAAAAGGATCACTAAGCTATCACATCTTGATGCTTGTAAAGTAGAAGGGTTGTGGAGAAGATGAAGACCCTTCAGGAGATGGACTGACGTACTGCTCGCAATGAGGGGCTTAAACATTGACAAGAGTGAGGATGGTGGCTGGACCAGGCAGCTGCACATAGGGTCACTATGAATCAGAAAGGGCTAGACAGCCTGCAACAATGACAAGTAGCTAGGGTGGTACAATGAAGCCACCAGGGACTCTTTCCTATCTGACTTCTTCTAAGAGAAAAATAAGCCCCTATTCCTTACTGTGGAATTTCTGTCCCCTGTCCCTGCCTCCAATATGTCCATCGTCAAGGAGGGAGAAGCAAAGAGAGCTTTCAGAAGCGTTTGACTCTGCTCTAACAGATGATTTGCATTCAGCTAGCAAGCCAGAGTTAAAATAATTATGGCTGTAACTTTATACTAAAGCATCTTTTCTTGATTACTGAGAATTTGGATTTTATATTCTCTTACCTTTACTCATAAATATTTTTGTTCTGTATATATACATACACATACATACATACACATGTATATACATATACACATAGATATCTTTTCAAGCTCGGCAAATCATTTATGGTCCAAAGAAAATGTCACCTCCATAATGTACCTCTCTCTTGTTCTCTTCTAGACAATCCCAAATATTCCCATAAAACACAATGACAGCAGTCCCTGGAAAAGGACATGATGATATGAAACAGAGGGGCAGCAGAAAAGAGGAAGACCCTCAGATTTATTACCATTGTGGCTGCAACAATGGGCTCAAACATAACAAAAATCGTGAAGATGGTGCAGGATTAGGTGGTGTTTCATTCTGTTGTGTCCCATGAGTCAAGATTGACTTTATGGCATTTAACGACAATAACATCTTGGATGAGAATTTATTTAATTTGAGCCTGTGATACAACTGAGTCATTATGTGTTACCTTGACCATAATATAAGCCACTTGAAGTCAGAGATGGAAGGCTCTGTGGTTTTCTAGACAAGGAGCCTACACTTCCACCATCTGCATGTAAGTTTATCATACTGTGATAGTTTACCTACTACTATGATGCTGTATACTATGGGACTGACAACAAATAACTGGAGGGTTACACATGGTGGACAAGTTTTAGTCGAATTTCCAGACTAAGAGAGAAGAAAAAAAGTCTGGCACTGTACATTCAAAAACAAGACACTGGAAATCCCATGGATCGCTCAAATTGCAGAGTTGCTACAGCAGTGGACTTGTACAGCCTATCTGATCAGGGAAACGGTAATGGACCAGGCAATTTCTCACTCTGCTGTCCACGTGGACTTGGTGGAAACAAGCTAAGCCCTAGGAGGCAAAGGGCTAGAGCTCTAAATACTGGCATGTGCATATGTAAATATTTTACACATGACAATCGGGAAATAGATCAATGTACATATATTTATAGGGTTAGTATTAAGGTGATGGACATTGGACCTCCCTTCAAGCACTCCCTCAACACAAGTATACTTTGGTCTATAAAACTGGCTAACCTGGTGCTAACCTTCCTGACATGATCGCTGAAGACAAAGCAGGTACATAAGACAATGTGGTGAAGAAAGCTGATGGTACCTGGCTAGCAAAAGTTATAGCATGTAGGGTCTTAAAGACTTGAAGATAAGCAAGCATCCATCTACTTGAGAATCATAAAAACAGACATGGAAAAAGCACACCAGCCTGTGTGATCATGAGGTGTTGATAGGATCAGGTATCAGGCATCAAAGACACCTCCCCCCAAAAAATCTTATCATTGCAAATGAGGAGGAATGCAGAGTAGAGGCACAAATTCCATCTGTAGGCAACTGGACATCCCCTTACAGGAGGGTCGCAGGGATGAGATGAGCCAGTCAGGATGCAGTATAGAGCTCATGAAGCATACAACTTTCCTCTAGTTCTTTAATGCTTCGTGTCCCCCACAATCATGATTCAATTATACCTTACAAATCCGGCTAGATCAGAGGATGTACACTGGTACATATAAAAGCTGGAAACACAGGGAATATAGGACAGATAATCCCGTCGGGATTAATAATGAGAGTAGGAATACCAGGATGAGAAGAGAAATGTGGGAGGAGAAAGGGGGAATTCATCACAATAATCTACATATAACCCCCTGGGGGAATGGACAACACAATAATGGGTGAAGGAAGATATTGGTCAGTGTAAGACATGAAAAAATAATAATAATTTATAAATTATCAAGGGTTCATGAGGGAGGGTAGGGAAGGGAAGGGAAAAATGAGTTCAAGGGTTCAAGTAGAAAGAAAATGTTTTGAAAATGATGATGACAACAAAGGTACAGATGTGCTCAACATAAAGGATAGATATATGAATTGTGATAAGAGTGTTGTATAAGCCACCAATAAAATGATATAAAATAAAAACAAGCAAAAAGACAATAACAACAAATCAAAAACCACAAGCTTATAAGATGGTTTGAATCCAATTTTACTTAGGGAAACTTATAAAATGAAACAGAAACTTTTGGTGGGAAGAGGCATGAGCTGGTCATTTTCAACTGAAGCCCTTACAGTTTGTTGGCCAGGAAATTAAATTGGTAATGCTATAGCTATATGGTCTCAGTGGAATAGTCTACTAACTACTTTTTCTGTTTGTAATAGTTCTTTTTTATATTCTCTCCAATTCACTACAGTCAACACAACTGCCCAAAGCTCAAGTATGATAGACATTTAGGCTGGCATTCAGCTTTTGAAGACTTCCTGCTTCCAACATTGAGAACTCCAGCTTTTTAAACAACACATTCCCTACCTCTTTAAGTCTCTTTGGACTAGTATTTTGAAATACTGATTCTTTTTGCCCCAAATTTATCTCTACCCCTGTTTGAAACCAACAGGCAAGTTCTTTTGTTATCCTTGTTAGAGGTGTGTGTGTCTGCCTCCATACAGTAAAATGCACTTTGTTTAGTTTTGAGTTTTGAGAAATGTATAAACTCATGTAGGAGGGTAACTCAAAAAGTATTGCTACTAGGGTTCTAGTTTGTATATCTATGCAGGTTTTTAAAACAACGCTATATGGAAATATGTTTAAAAATGTCTCGGAGAAAGGACTAGAGGCTTGTCCTCTAAGTAAGATACTTGCCTTAGCATTGTTAGGGTGTCTCCCAAACAAAGTCCAACAAAAATAGTGACTTTTGAGAAATTCTGTTAGGCCCATTCAATCCTAGATAGAATGGGTAGCTCAGAAAGTTATGGTGATGATTTTTTTTTTCAGGATTCCGATGGCATCATATTAGTGGATTTTCCCAGATAACACCTTACAATTATGGTAATTAGGAATAAGTGGTATGAAAATTGAAAACATTGATGAGAAGTAGACCAAGAAAAGTATGCCGAGTGATTAAAAATATTGTTCGAAAGATGGACCAGTCTTTGAGTACACCCTAGGCTGTCCTATCAGAATTTTGGGGGAAACCTTAGTCTGTCCACCTACAGCCCTGATCTTTGCCCTTCAGACTTTTCATTCCCCAAACTCAAAATAATATTTACAAGGAACATGATTTCAACCCTCCAAAGATGCTCAAACTGCCCTTTTGACCCAGTGTGAATCCGAAAGCAGAAAGTTCTTCACAGAAAAGTTCGATCAAACCACCATCTTCAGAATAGTTCAGATCCAGATGGAGGGTCTGTTGAACAACACTAACATCACTTTTGATATTTTAAAAAGAAGGCTTTTTATAACTTTTTAGAAAAGTATGAGTGCTCTTATATATCTTCCCCGATAAGCAAATATGACACAGTTTTATAATTCTGGAAATCCCTTTGCAGGATCTCTTTCTGCTCTGCCCTGCCACCTACTTTTCCCTGTACCGATGTTCTCAGCATCTAGAGATTTGGCTTCTAAAGAATCTCATATATATGGCATTAGGCCATATACTTCCTTTCACATTTGCCTTCTTCCACTTAGCAAAATGCATTTGAGGTTCATGGTAGGTGGTTTCTACAGAATTAAAACACAAACACACACACACACACACACACACACTGCCTGAAATCAATAGCTGTCACTGTCTTTCACAGAAACCGAACCCCTGTGATCTCAATGGTCAGTGTTGAAAACTATAGCAACTCTGCAAGGGAAAGACTCGGGTTTGCTAGACCCCCTACAGGCTCGGAAACACACAGCAGGATCCCTATGACACAATGGCAGAGAGTTTGGTTTGGGTTTGACTTTAGTCATCAAGTTCTGTATTGTTTTCTTCTGCTGAACACAAGGTCACTGGGGGTTGGAACATCTAATAAGCACCACCACCCTACCAAGGAATATGTTGACTCTCCTGCAGGGGACTGGAGAGAGAAGGAAGCTTGGGGAGAAGCAAAAATGGGGAACATCTGGCTGGTGCCTCAAGGAGGCGAGTCCATAGAAAAAGAGGCCCAGAGTCTCAGCCGAGGTTCCAGGGTCCTCTCTGTGGCATAAAATGTTGCAGCCTATAGATCTCAAATAAACACTTAAGAAGGAAATAAAGATGTTAAAAGCAGTCTTAATGGAGCAAAGATAAAGAGCTCTGTCCATACTTCCTTGGCAGCATCTATATTTCCTCTATTCTTCAGTACTGCAGGAATGGATATGTTGGGATGGATCTCCTCGGTACTGGGATCATGCTCAGTGTTTTCATTGCTACCGTTCCTGTCCTCTTCACAACAGGGTGAGGGAGAAGTCATCATTTGTACAAGGTTACAAAGCTAGTTACAAACAGCGCTGGAATTAGAACTCAAAACACCACAGGACTCCCAGTTTTAAGCTCTCCATAGAGATTTGGGAGGTGGCAGCCCTTGTAAAAGGTATGCCAGAAGCAGCGGTCCGATGAGATCAGAGCAGAGACAAAAAGTGGTCCACTAGCCTCTGCAGGGCAGAGGGCACCCCATTTCACACTTCCTGGTCCGATCTCATGATGTTTGACTCAATGTAGCCACTCTGCTCTTGAGCTGCCGTCTCACAAACTTGTAGAATGCTCATATTTCTCCAGTGACCTATCTGGGTGCATTCCATTTCAGGTATGAACACACATCCCTTAGGTACCTGTGAAATGTGTCTCCATAGTTTGTTTGTTTTCTTTCATATCCTCTATTTCCACACATCAAAATCTAGGATACCTTGGTGGAGACTGGAGAAAGTCTTACCAGAGTAGTCTTAACTCACTTTGGTCTGACTTAAGAAAAAGACCCCTCCCTCATCAGTTCTTCAGGGAAGGCGGGCCTCGGAAGTGTGATGACACTTTTCTAGTGCCTGATTTGAGAAAAACTACGTCAGACATGCATACTGTCAGCATCTTGAGTTCCCATTTCCTTTCACTCCACTACTTCATACAACCAAAAATAAACTCACTACCATCAACTTGATGCCACTTCATAGAGACACTGTAAGACAGAGCAGAACATTCTATGTGGGCACTCCAAGTCTGAAACTCCTAATGGGAGCAGAGAGCCCCCTCTTTCTCCCACTAACATTTCATAACATGCATCAATTTCTAGTTTCTACTTAACCAATGCAGGTAATAGAGCTTTAGAGCAAAGAGAGGATTGTAAACAAAACAAAACTAAGCTTGTAGTTTGTATTTATACTGCATTAGTATCATTGTAGATTTTTAAGAAGTAAAGTTTGAAGAAAATTTTCTTCTGAAGATTTCATAACTGATAATGAGTTAAGGAAAGTAGGAAGAAAAGTTACAATATGTTTGCTCAATATTCTCCCAATTGCCTTCTGATCTATAAAAAATATTTGTTGTAGGAGAAACTTAGTAGAGCTAACAACAGGCATGACCTCTTAGCAATAAACACAGACAGGGAGCGTGTGAACCAGGCTAACCAATCAGAATATCCAGTTCCCTATTAAGAGTGATTGGGCCAGAAGGTGATATGATGCAAGCAAGGTTAATCAGCTCTTTTCAAGAGGGCCACAGATGTAAGAACAAGAGTACCTCTGCCTTCTTCTTTCTGAGATCATCTCTATCAAGCAGTTACATGGAGGGGCCAACTAAAGCATGCAAAAGAACCAGTTGATGGGGAGAAATATTATTAAAGGCACAAGGCCGCCATGCCTAGACTTCTCTGTAATGTGAGTCAGTAAGCTCACGTTTTTTCCCTATAAGCTAAATTAACTATGCTCTATGCCACTTGCAGTAGAAAACACCCTGAATAATGCATTCCATTTTTTCCAGAGGGGGAGCATCTCTACCTTGTCTGTCGCTAATACTCTCTGTCTCTAAAGCAGGGAGGATGCTTCCCTACAGCCCTCAGACAAGTATGTTTTTTGAGAGACAACTAGCAGACAACTCACCTTAAAAGGTTCTTTCATCAACAGAGTATAGAAGCCAATCAATTTTTGCTACCAGACAAGAGTAATGGAAATGAATATGCTCCAAGTCTCCTTGCGGTCCAAATTGGTGCAAATCATCTAGACAATGTGTAGCATTTCTCATTCTCTGTTTAGCAATACAGGGGCTAGTCTGTTTTGTGAACACGTTTATAGTTTTCCCTTCAATCTATAAACAGTACAATGTCACAGAGGAAAAGAAAAGCAAACAGTGCCGATGAGACTTGAATTATTCAGTGCCAACGAGTATGTTCTTAGATAGTGAACTGATTATCCTTTTAAAGCAGGGGGAAAAATGCATGTGTCAAAACCTAAATCTGCAGTGCTTTTTAGCTTGATGTGGATATTTGCTAAGTGTATCATGTGCTGCTTTGTCAATCCAAGTGACAGTAAATCAATACTAATCTCATGCCAGTTGATTCTTCTCTTTCCCCACAACAGGATTAAGGTATGCTATCTACGAATATATTTCTTCCCAGGCTGTAAATCCATCTGATTTAACCTAAATGCATTAGCATCTTTTTAAAAAGGGTAATGCACCATGTATACAAGGAAATAAAGATGAATTACCAAGTTGTCCTGAAAATGCCTTTCTGACCTATTATGAAAATGTCTCAGCTTTTAAGGCAGCGGTAAATACATCAGGCATGTCTCATTATTTTATATTGTGATATATGTATGTCCCAGGCTGAGGGAGAGGGGAGTAATTAAGTTAACACCGAGTATATCTACAGCCATATTACCACTCTTGGAAGTTCGAGGAGAGGGGTTGATTAATTTGTTTATTTATTCATTTCCTATCTTACCCCTTCAGTCAATATTTATTGCTTGCTCTGAGTAAGGTCCAACTCTAGGTACTGGGGATAATATCTATATATTCTAAGCAAAACAAAACCGCTAACCCACCCCCAAACTGACTCATAACCACCCTTGATCCTCAGGCTTCCCAAGGTTGTGATCTTTAAGGAAGCAGTCACCATTCCGTCAGAGTGACAAGTGAGTTTGAATTTGACCTTTTGATTAGCAGCCAAGCACTTAAAAATTGTACTATTAGGGCTATTGATAATATCTATACAAACAAAATATCTATACAAACTCAGAGAGACCATACAGGACAGAGTAAAACTGTCCCTCTGGGTTTTAGAGACTATAAAGTTTCATGGGACCCATCTTTCTACTATGGAGTAGTAGTTCACAGTTTTGAACTGCTGACCATGTGGTTAGGAGCCCAGTATGCCTACATCATGCCCTAAAATTTCCCATGTTGTTTACAGCCCATTGGGTAATGCACATTAAAACACAAAACAAACTCATTACCGTCTGGTCAATTCTGAAAAACCACTGCCATCCAGTCAATTCTGACACATAGCAACAATCGAGGGCAAGGTAGAACCGCCCCTGTGAGTTTTCGAGATGGAAATTCTTTACCAGATCATAAAGCCTCCTCATATTTCTTCCTTGGTGCAGCTGGTAGTTTTGAACTACTGACCTGGTGGTTAGCAGTCTATCTAGTAACCACTGTACTACAAGGACTCTTGAGTATCCTAGTCTCTCATGTACTCTGGACCTCGGCTAAAGCAAAAATACTGAATTAAAAAATATTTATTATCTTTCATTTATGAAGATTTCCTTATATTTCCTAAACAGACACTTTGGTCCTTATAAATATAAATGAAGGTCGAGTGCTCCAATAAGTGCTGGGACTACCCTGTAGTATTACCTGATGGAGCATAAGGGGCTCTCCCTCACAAGCTGCTATGACGATTGAAGGAGGCAGTATATGCCAAGCTCTTAGAACAGGGCCTGGCTCATGGTAACAGTTCAATAAATGCTGTGAGTCATATCTTCTTGTTCAGAAATCGATACCTGAATGTCTTTAGCCGTTTGTCTGTCTGCCCATCCAGCCTGGAGCCAGCCAGCTTTTCTAGAGCACCTATCATATACCAGGCAAGATGGTATAGTTTCAGCTGTGAACAAGGGTGTGCTCTGATACCTCCAGGTCTAGGGTAAGATTTACCAGCTACCTTTCTACTGGCCGAGTGGTTATGACGTGGGCTGCAACCCACATGGTCAGTGGTCGGAAACCTGGGCTTTCTACTCCCGTCAAGAGTTAGAGTCTCAGACGCCCTCTGGGGAGGGCTGCTAGGAGTCAGCATGCCTTTTGTTTGCTCTGCATTTCTTAGGAGCTCTGAGGCTGTAGTGGGTACACATTGGGCTGGCTGCTAACAGTGAGCTTTGCCGTTTAATCCTCGTGGCAGTCACCTGGTCATCTGGTGTCAACTTGAGGATTAAGAGTGTAAAGGGTTGGGGCTAGGCTGTCAATTGGAGATAGCTGATGAGACGTCTGTGTGGGCATGGCCTTCTACCGAGATTTCTGGGAAATGTGGTGATTCCTTCTTGGAGGCAGAGACTCTATTTCTCTTGGTTCACTTCCTTGGGGATTCGCTACTAACAACATTGCTGCCTCCGAGACTCAAATGACAAGGCTGGCTCCCTGTGAGACATCCCTGAGGAGAAGCCACATGAACTTCCCATGATGCAGAAAGAAACCTGGACCTACAGAAGCCACGTGGAGACACCTGCCAGCACTGAAATGCTTAGCGCACTACTGGGTGCAAAGATGTTCTACCTGCTGGCTTGTGATTGTCCTGCGTTTGGCATCATTGCATGTGTTTCATGAGTCTGAAGGACTTTGTAGATTGCTGTCAGACATACGGGCTAATATCAGACTTATGGACTTGATCTGGACTAGGCTGTTTTCTTAATGTAAAACTGACAGGATGAGGCTTCCTGCACACATGTGAAAGCATGGATCAGCTTGAAGCCCTCAAAGATGCTCATTTCTTCCTTCTGATCTCTTATTGTAAAAATTAATCTCTTCTCAAGGTTTGGTGGTCAGAGGAAGGTTTATATTGAACACCTGTACATTAAGAGATGTACTGTCCTAATGAGAATTTAGCAAGGAGGCCATTAAGAGATGTGCCACCTTTTGCATCTCATCATCTCATATATTCTGATAGCTGAAGGGAGACATGCTTAGCACTGGTATTTTCATCTTTGTGAGGCATAGAATTTAAGTGGCCTTTCTAAATTGTACACTCAGATTCTATACAAAGCACTAATAGCAGCTACATTTTTTTAAGTAGGGTTGTTTCTGGAAACTGGGTCTTCTAATCATGGCTTGGTTTCCTTTTATTACACACTGTAACATGTTATTGCCATCAGGGGCCATCAGTTGATTTCAATGTAAAGCAACCCCATGTATGAGAGAAGTCAATACGGCAGTCTGTGTCATCCTCACAGCTATTATATTTGAGCTGATTATTGAAGCCACACTGAGCATCATGCATTAAAAACAACTAAAAGGCCACTACCTTGTAATATATCACAATGCAAAGAGACCCTTTAGGATCAAACAAACTGCTCTGTACATGTCCAGAAACTGTAAATCTTTACAGGAGTAGGTAGCCTCATTGTTCTCCCTTAGAGTGGCTGGTGGGCTTTGACTGCCAATTATATTAGAATATAAATCAAAGCTCTGAATCAGCTTTTTTATAATACTTTTATTGGGGGCTCTTACAGCTACTACAACATTCAGTACATCATTTGTATCAAGTTTAAAAAAAAATAACAGCCAACCAGATGGACTGAGAAGTAAGGGCACCAGACAATCCACTTTTGAAATAAAATCAGCCCAATACTTAACCCACAGTGCAACCAGAGACCCTTACATTGTAGCCGTGATACTGTCACTCTGTTCTCATTTGGGTTCTCATCTTGGAGTTCTCAGAAAACGTGATGTGAGCCTCTAAGCCTTTTAAGTGTCCTGGATTTAGTTCCCCCATCTATAAAGTCCGAATAATCCCCTATCCAGCTATGGTTCAGGTTTATCATAAAGACTAAATGAGAGGTGAAGAAGCCTTTTAGCCTGTGTAGCAAAATACAAACGTTAGTGATAAACAGCACTACGTAGGAAATTTCTCCCTGGATCAACTGAAGACTCTTTTAATCTTTAAAAGCTGCCTCTTTTATGAGTAGATCCCTTTAAAGTCAGAAGAGTAAGCTAAATATGATTAATTTGAGATTAAAATGTGACTGCTATCTAGTCCTGTTAAACTCATTGTATGTTTTCATAGCTCTCAAAAATATATCCCACCCTATGGCCCAATTTTAAGGATGCTGGACACTAACAAATCAATAAGACTGGGCTCATTTTTCTGAGCCTTCTTACTCAGGCAATGCAAAAACTCCTTCCAGATTTTCATGACGAATGGAAAAAGCTCAAGGAGACGGCTCACTAAATGGATGAAGCTGACATGGCCCCAATCCATTAGAGCAAAGGAGTTTCAGAGACCTGAGGACCCCACAAAAGCCACCCTCTCACAGGGCCATACATCACAGTGTGAAGAATCTTTTCAGGACCTGGCCAAATCAGCATTCCAAGAGGAGGACTTTGACTTCAGCAGAGCTCAGAGTTTTAAGGAATCAGATCAGAGATCACACCTGTGTCGCCGCAGGCACCCGCGTGGCATGCTTCTCACACTTGGCCTTCAGCTTAGGCCTCGCCATTTTACATACCTTGATGACCTTCACCCACTTCGATGGAGTCAATTCCTAGAGCAATCAATCCGCAGGAGCAGAGAAGAGCTACTCCCTAGCATGTGTGAGGCTGTAAATCATTACAGCCCTTCTTTCTCTTGCAGAGAGGTGAGTGAGTTCAAACCATCTACCTTTCCATTAACAGCCCAGATTGTAACCCAGTCCACCATCAGGGTGCTCGCTCCAAGTCATTTTCTGTAAACAAGGAAGAATTCTGACTGTCAATGGAAAGAGATGTGGGACAATACCAAAAACTTACAAGCACCACATCACGGGGTGAAGTGACGTCAGGATCACTAGAGTGCTGCCTTAGATGCAGCTAAGGAAAGATGAGGTGCTCAGCACATGTTAGCATTATCAAGGCCTTTCAACTCAACACTGTACACAGTAGACCCTTGACCAGTATGGCTTTGAACTGTGTGGGTCCTCCTGCATGTGCCTTTTAAAAAAACCACCATGTTAGATGATAAATGGCAGTAATCATTTCAACTCGAGTACTTTTTCTCTCCAGCAAATTGTATATATTGGTAAAAGGTGATCCCTCACAGTTCACTCTAGTTCTCACACAATACACTTTGCAAAACAACATGGCACCCATAAGACGTGCCAGTGGGTGTGGGAACCTCTTAAGAGCACCCTTTACAAAATACCTTATTATCTCACATTGAACATGCAGCTCTTATGTGGGTATAACAGGTTGTCCATAAAGCACACAAAGTATGTACTAATCCACCGCTTAGGCTTTTGATCAACAGTAGTTAAGTTTTGGTGATGTCAAAAGTTATATGAGGATCTAAACTGTGTTGGGGGGGGGGTGCATGCGACTAGCAACCCTAACATCCATACTGCTTACTGGTCAATTCTAAAGAAGGGGACTGACTACCCATCCTTTATAGGAGGCATCCAGATGACTAGGAAGAAAGGCTTCTTGGGAATACAATTTTTAAAAATGAGGCAAGGAAAGCTCTATGGGCCACAAGGGACTCATCTGCAGACAAGCATGGGAAGGCATAGGTCTGGGCCACTTTTCTCACATAGGTTAACGTCCACAGCAATATGATATACACAGAGATGAAATAACACATTCCCATTAGGAATCCGCTGCCTGCATTGTCACATTCATTGCATCACAAACCAAAGAGCGTCTTCTGCTCACACAGCCCTGAGTGCTCAGCCCCCAGTTCATAGCACTCAGAGAGTACCTCCTGCAGAGCAGGCTCCCTGGTCCTTTGCTTCTATTTCTCCTTTGAGGTCAAGGGCCTGGATAATGAAACAGTAGAGCCAGGCTTGCCAGGAGTTAACCTTACCTTTGTCCCAGCTCCGTGCCTGACCTGACACCTGGCACCGTAGAGGGAGGTGTCAAGTACAACCAACAAACAAGCACCTACTATTCAACCTCAGGAAGTCAGAAAGATGGTCACGCAGCCTTCCAAGGAGATGAAGGGCACAAAGGCAAGCATGACCCAAGAGTTTATTTAGTGGAACTTTGCTGGGGGCTTTGTCATCAGGATGACACATAACAGGTCATTAGAGCTTACGATAGGGGAGAGGGGCGTGGGAACAAATCAACAGGTCTGTGGGAGGGAGACATTTCCATCTTTTTTCACTAACCTCGAACTGAAATATAGTCTTGCCTTGGATAGAACAAAGAAAACAATCTTGAGTAATTACCCATCTCAGTGACTCGGTCAGCAATACAGATCGCAAATTATTTCATGTTGGGTTGATGTTGCGCACACCTTGAAATATCATACTTGTCCACTTCTATTTTACTGCGAGTCTGCGTCTTTGCTTGTCTGAGCCTGGTTCTAAGGTGTGAGGGACCGCCCTGGAGCGGTGAAGACTCGAGGAGTCATTGTGTCTTCATAGGTTTGAAAAACTGTAGATTTCTCTTTTTTCTAGTCCTTTTTAGGATGGTTTCAAAAAGGAGGAAGGATGGAATGAAGAAGGGATGGAGAGAAGCAGGGGAGGGGGAAGGCGGGAAGGGAGGACCGAATGAAGGAACAAAACTCCTCCAACTGAAATGCAACGCTGCAGTGGTTGGCCCTCTAGCTAATTCTCTAGGACTCAGTCTGCCCAGGCCCATTCAACTGCCTGAAGTTGGCAGTAGTTGAGCTTCCTCCACAATGGCATTTCATGCATGTGTGCTTGTTCTGTCTGGTTATGTAGAAGGCAAAGTGGAAAGGAGGAACAGAAGAGGATTGAAAGGGAGCATTTGAAAAATCAACTAATTCAACCCCTAACGTAAAATCCATTTTCTGTTCCTCAACTCTTCTTCAGATACAGCGAAGGTAACTTAAAAACTAAAGTTCAGTGAATGATCAAGGTTGAGCCACAAGAGGTGTTACTGTGGATGGTACTTTCTTGCAATGAAAACACCGTCCCTGGATGTGTCTAGCCTAAAGTGACAAGATGTCCTGCTTTTTAACAATTGTACAATGTCCCACGGCATTTTAAAATTAAATATATTATAATACTATGTTTACGTTTGATGAACATTTTTGTAGCTCCATATAGACCAAATTTTTTATCAAGAAACCCCCCTGCCCCGCCGCATCAGATTAAAATCTGGTCACTTAAGTAGCCTCACCTCTGGAAACCCTTCAAGGACTTGCAAAATCTTTTCTCCTTGGTGGACCACTTTTCTATTTGGCATATCTTTGGTCTGAACTCTCTGGACCACTTTGTAAGGACATAATTTTGTACATGAATCCCTTTTGTACATTTCTTACACCTCCTAGTCTACTTTAGTTTCCAGAGATTGCTAGAGGCCAGACTTTACAAATCTAGGAACCTAGCACCTTTGTTTGCCTTGCAAGAAATCTTTGCAGAGAGTTTGCTAAGGAGAAACATATTTCCAGAGTCCTGCAAGGATGAAGTAGGCCAGAGGAACTTGTTCCGGATCTCCTGCAAGGGCGCCCTCATTAAACATACAGCTGAACCACTAGAGCCTGAACACTCCCCAATAACCACTCAGCTAGACAGATAGGAAGTCAAGAGGGAAAGTCATTTTCCCTGGCAGCTGAGATGCATTTTCACAGCCAAAGAAGAAAAGCACATTAGCTTCTTCATAGCTCATAGGCATCCTGCATATTGATTTCATATTGGCTCTCTCCTTTGTTTGCTTAAATGCAATCTCGTCCACCAGCCCCTGATACAATGCCCGCACGCTGAAAGTTCTCTGACCTGTGATCAGCTCACATCAAGCAGGTGGTGGGAGAACACCCAGCACTATATTCAGAGCAGGCCGTGCCTGCCTCCTCCCTTTCTAGGGGATGGCTTTCCTTCCTCCTATGCCTGGCCTGCTTCTTTGGGCTGAGAGTGAACAAGAACAAGGTGAAATGCATGTAGATGGTACACATATGGTACACATAGCACGTTATGACAGCAGGGCCCCTTTTGGGGGGTGGCAGTGTGGAAAGAATCCCTTTTTGAACCAAAAGAAACATGAGTGGCACAGTGAATTAAGCAATAAGCTGTTAAGCAATTGTTCGGTATGAGGAGAGAAAGAGAAGGTTGTCTGTTCCATAAATCTTCACCAAGTCGGAAACCCAAGGAAAGTGTTCTACTAGATTCATTAGGAGTCAGAGTCAACTTGCTATGAATTTAGGTTTTTTTTTTTCCACTAATGCACCGAACTTAGACCTCAAGGCCATCATTAGTTCGTTTCACGATAGTGAATCCCAGTCTAACCTCCTGTTCTGGGTGATTTCCCTCAGCCTCCGGAGGGCTTCTGCTAAAACTTAAATTTTTTTTTTTCACTTTCTGATTGGACTTTATTGTCTCCCACTATCTTCAAAATAAAATCTAAATACTTTAACATGCACACAATGATCACTATTGTTTTCTGGTTTATAACATATCATAGTATAGATAAATGTTTATATTTCCAAAATAGATCTATACATGTGGAAAATTTGTAGATATTTAAATAAGCTTTTGGCTCATATGGTGTCCCACGCACAATGGAGCAGACGCTTCCCTCTGTGCCATCTTGATGGGTTTTCTAGTAAGCTCCCATGACCCCCAGGAGTTTTGCAGGCCAATTTTCTGAAGTAAATTGTCAGGCATTCCTCCAACTCTTCCTTTGTCTGGAAGCTTCTCTAAAATCTGTCTAACATCATAGCAACAATCGAGCCTCCACTGACAGATGGGTGATGGTTGGGCACGGGATTCACAGGTTAGAAATCAGACCCAGGTCTCCTGCCAGGAGGGTAAGCCTTCTACCTACTACGAAACCACCAAGATCCCTACCATGTCTCAGAAAACTTTTGATACTGACATGGACATGTATATATGTGGTTGTGTGTGATTTATATTACTATCACACTCTGGAAAGAAAAACCCATATTAAAACAAAATAAAGCATTGGACTGTGTACTTTACAGGTATATTTTATTTTGTGTGGATTAAATTACAATGACAGCATTTTTTTTTAACAAGACTCAAACTCTTGAGTCTGATGTCCTTTCTATTCTAGAATAGAATAGAATCTTTCTATTTCCCTCTTCTCCCCCTTGCTTTGCTTCTTAACATTGGGAAACTGATGTCTCCTGTGGTCAGTGTTCTCATCTCATGAGCATAATAAAATCTACTTCAGAAGGTGGTCATGAGAACCCAGTGAAGGAATGCATGTAATAGAATCTGAACAGTACCTGGTATAAATTCTTGTGGAGAGCTGGTAACTTGATTCCAATTCATAGCAATCTCTGCTAACAGAGCAGAATATTGCCATAAAGATTTACAGCCTCTGTAACCCACACAGAGCTATTCTGTTCTCCACTGTAGGATTACTATGTGTCAAAATACGCTCAAGGATAGTGAATGGGGTATTTGGTTTGTTTTTGAATCTTGTTTGGAATCTTCATCAGGTCTTTTCTTTTAGAGCTACAGGGTGGGTTTGAACCAGCAACCTCTCAATAAGCAGCTCATGTCTAAACATTGAACAACTGGAGTTCCTTACATGGTGGTCATCTAATGAATCTTAGCTATTATAACTCTAGCTTCTTTCATTTTCACATTGGAGTACTCAGCCCTTTGCTTTCCATGCTCTGACTGTGTGGGATTCTATAACTTTCTCAGAAAGGCCTAACTTCTCTAGGCTGTGTACATGCGGTTCCGCATGCTTAAAACAGCTGCTGCACCCTCAGCTCCTACAACTCTCTAGGTCCTTCATCATTCAAGTCTCAACACACTGTCACTAAAGAAGTCTCCGTCCGGAAACAGGCTCACATCTCCAGGTCTTATGTTTCCACACATCTATTACCTCCCCTGTGGAAGACATATGAGTCGAAATGTTTAACATCTGCCTTTCTTCTTTGGCTGTGCATTTCACAAAGCCTGCGACCTCTTTGGCCGTCTATTTTGTTAGCATAGCAATTGCAGGGGCACATTCTCAATCAATATGTGGTGAATGCAATTGAATTTCTTCTTAGATGAGAATAGACCACTATGACTGAAAAAAAACCCGCCAAAAACCTTCATATTGGTATGACTTTCTCTTTTTTCCCCTGAATCATGAAAGAAAGTTCCAGTATCCTAAGTCACTTCTACTCATCTAAAAGCTATCGAACTTCTCTTTTTGGTTTACAGCATCATAATCCTTATCATCATAAATAATAACAAATCAATCAAATTTCCCCATTGACATTCCTGCCTTGTCCTGAGCTGTACACTACCAAGAACGAAAGTCCTGAAGGTTCCAGTAGAAACATGAGGTAACTCCTTACTTAGGCTTTTGGGGAAAGTAAGCCATTCCTATTTAGCTCTGCTGCTGATAACCATCTCTTTTGAAAGATACATTTAATTTTATTTATCTCCTGGAGGGAGGGAGAGGGGAGAAGCTCTTCCTGACACCCGTGTTCCACATGTTTATCCTCTGCCTCTGTTGATACTTTTGCTTAACGCTTAATTGCTTGGGGGAAAGAAGGCTCAATCCCTGTACCTGCTCAACTCCAGTGCTTAAGCTCATTCTTTGTGTTTAACCTCCATCTCTCCTCCAGTGAAGGTCTTGTGTTCCCATCCTCCCAGCTCCAGCACAGGCTGCCTAATCCTCTCAGCACATTATGAGGCCAAGTGCTAACATAGAATTTTGTTTTTCTTTTTAAATTTCTCCTGTTCTTTGCTATTTCACTGGATTTGTGCTTTGACTTGCTGACTGGACTATAGTTCATTCAATATAAAGTAAGTTTTTGGGCTGAGTCTTTATACCTGCATTAAATTTAGACTGATGACAGTGGGACAAATGGCATTCAATAGAACTCTACAGGAAGAGCAATATTAGTGGGCATCAAAATATCAGCACTTAGCATGTTGTCTTTTGCACAACACTGTCAAGTGCTTTCCATCTATTATGCTGCTGTTGGGACAGCAGAGCCACTTAGGACCCATGTACAGCAGAAGCAAACCCTTGTTGGTCCTGTGCCATGTTCACGATCCATTGCTGTACTGGAGTCCATGCATGCAGCCAGTGTGCCAGTCCATCATCAGGTCAAAAGTCGCTACATTTTTACTGACCCGTACCAAGCATGATGACCTTTTCCAAGGACTGGTATTTCCTGGTAACATCTTCAAAGTACATGAGACAAAAATTCCATTCTCCTCACTTTTAAGGAGTCTTCTGACTGGA
The DNA here is from genome assembly GCA_004026705.1 of Nesogale talazaci. Lineage (NCBI taxonomy): Eukaryota > Metazoa > Chordata > Mammalia > Afrosoricida > Tenrecidae > Nesogale > Nesogale talazaci. Next base: position 15,389 of record PVJH01008192.1, on the reverse strand, counting down.
ATTTTTCTGAGGCAGATTTATTTGTTCTTCTGGAAGCCTACTATACTATTTACCAACACCATAATTCAAACACATCATTTTTTTGGGAGTGGGGGGGTGGCGGTAGTCATCCTTATTCATTGTCCAGTTCTCACATGCAAGTGAGACCATTGATATATTATGTAGGTGCTCTAACCATTCCTATCTTACAAATGAGTAGCCTGAGACCTTCTTAGATTTAAAAATGCATCTAACTTTGTATCAATAGACCAGGAGTGAGTGGAAATCAGTCAGTTTCACTAAGAAGTGGATGCTCACTTAACCACTCAGCAATAATCCCATTCCCCAGGAGTGGAACTTGAGCATTGGCTTCTATTGTTGGTTCTCTTTCCCTCTCCTTATTTTCTTGGTTTGAATTCACTCTCATCACCATATCCACTATTTCAAAAGAATACAGCATGTAAAAGGTGCTAAAGCCAGAATGGCAGTACCTGGCAAAGGTACAGAGCTAGGGAGGAGAGAAGTCATAAGAAGACTATTTTCAGCAGTTTCCTCTCCCACTCAAACGAGCAGTACAAAATCCAAGTTCCTTTAATGAAGGAGAATAAAGTTAATTTCCTTCCCTATTCTATGTAGTTACATTGTCATCTCATTAAATTTCGAGTCTCGTAGTGGAAGACAAGCATTTCCTGTGTCCTCTGGTTAAAAACAAAACAAGCAAGAAAAATCCAACTCAGGTGACTTTTGGTTGCATAAGAATATTCTGCGACAGTCAATATAATTAATGAGAAAGGATACAATGCAGCTAAACCATATGGAGAGCCTCTTGACATTGACTATGGCCTGGCAAACATCTACCTCTTTATTTAAAAATATTCTGTTCCTAGCATTCACTAGGAACAAGAAAACTTTGATGATGAATACAAACCAACAGATGTCGGAAAGCACATTAGCTGCTGCTTGATAGCGAAATCAAAGAGAATGTCGGTTCCACAAACAAAAACCCAAATAAACAAATGCATCTCCCTCCCTTGGTGAGTGCTACAATTGCCAAACAGGGAAGCTCATCAATTCTTTAATCAAGCTAGAAGGCTGACAAACATCCCTAAACTGCCTGGCCTTCTCCCCCACCCACACTCCTCAGCGGAGACAAAGCTGAGCTGCTGAGCGAGGGAAGTCTGCCCAGGCAATGCTGCTGGGACAGCTGAGGCAGTTTACACAGTAGGACAGATTCATCATGCTCACATTAAACAATGACAACTTCCCTGCCCGAGAGAAACATACGTGGGAGTCAGCAAGTCTCCTGACTTGCGAGTTAGCCTCTCAGATGTGGGGGCAAATGGAAATGGTGTAACATAGAACTGTGGGGTGTTGCTGCTACTCTTTGCTGCCTTCAAGTTGGGTACTGGCTCATGGTGATTCCTACTCTTTGCTGCCTTCAAGTTGGGTGCTGGCTCATGGTGATTCCAGGACCAGTAGAAAGAAAAGCTGTCCAACCCTGTGCCACGCTCAGAATTAGGGAAGGATTGGACCACTGTAATCCCTAGGATTTTCACTGGCTGAGCTTCAGTAGTGTTGACCAGGTCTTTCTTCCTAGACCACCTTGATCAGAAAGCCCTGCTGAACTTTTTTCAGCTTCCCAGCAGTACAGAGGTGCAGCAGAGTGGAGACTGATACATGGGCTATACCCATCCATGAGGAGCATTAGCTGGGATTCGAACCCATAGCTCTTTCAAGGAAGGTGGGTCATCCACCACCGAACCGTTGCATACAAGTAGATGAACACTTGAAAGCACGAAGTTGAATCAGTTAGACTTTTGAACTGGCTCGTCTTTATATTGCTGGAGAATTATGAGAGTTGTACTCCATGTAGCATTTCAAATGAAACCCTATTATTGTTTCTCTATTGTGGAATAGTGGATATTCTCATTAAGTACCTCTGGTTTATTAGGTTGAGGTTGTTCATCTGAGACTCTTTTATATTTGACTTTCATGCTGCGTTATTTATGGAAAAGATGTCTTTATGATACATTATTCCTATATCCTTGTAAATAATAAACTGACTTTGGAATGAGGTGCCAGAGGAGAGCTATATGGTCCGTGATCCTTTGAAAATCATTGAGTCCCCAGCAGATTAGTTTCGCTAAGGCTAACCACAAGCAGGAGAGCTCTGGGGAGTTCAGTCCCCTCTGATTTGTTGCTCACATGTTACAATTAGATTGGGTGATTTGAATCTCAGGATCAACGACTGAATTACTCTGCCTTTACCTCCCCTGAAGTGGAACCATGCTCCCCTCTTGATACAATTGTTCAGCCTCCCCATCCACTCACAGATGAGTCACTTGAAGAAGGAAGAGTAAACGCAGTGAGAAGATGGCGGAGACATTAGCTAGATGATGAACAAACATGGTCCTGCTCCCATGGCTAGTAAGACCGGTGGGGCAGGCTCTGCCACCTTCTGAAGTCTTGGATGCTTTCCCTTTGTCCTGGTGACAGTTAGAGGAAGTTGGGTAAAAACAAGCCCAGGGGACCACATAAGATAAGACTTTCAACTTCTGAGGACAGCAGACTGGCATGACCTCAGGAAACCAAGACACTTCAGAGAAAGAAATGCATTGGGAGGCTGACAGCCATTTGGTGAAGCTCAATTTCATGAGCTTCAATTGCTTTTTCTCATTGACCATCTCTCTAAACTTCACTTGTGCTGTCTGTCTGGCTGATATCTCTGCACACGCTCCTCAGTCTGGGTCTCTCTTAGGCTCCACTCTGGCATTTCCCACTGAGCAGGAAGCAGGGTATTTTCTGTGTAGCAGTTCTCATACTCTAAGACCCAATACACCCAAAGTGAACTACTTACTGTGATTCTAAACTTGATGCTGAGTCTATACATGCCTATTAGGAACAAAACCTAACAGACTGACTGGCAAGATCACAATTCCAGAGTCATTCTTGACATCTGTGGCTTTAAAACAATTTTTTTTATTCAAAGATCACTTTTGGGGGGACTCTTACAACTCTTGTTACAACCCATACATCAATTGTATCAGGCATGTTTGTACATATGTCACCATCATTCTTTTCCAGATGTTTATTTTCTATTGAGCCTTTCCTATCAGCAGCACCACTGCCACCCATCCCCACCAAAAAACAAAAACATGTCATTGAGAACAAGCAACGAGGTGGGTTGGAGTAGAGACCCAAAGCCCATCTGTGGACCATGCCACAAGAAAGGGATGAGTTGACTAGGGAGCAGTAAAGCATTGATGAAACACCCAATATTCCTCTGGTTTCTTGAAGCTTCCTCACTCCTTACCACCATGACCTCAGTGCTGCTTCTCAATTTAGAATAGACCGGAGCATGTACACAGGTATCGATAAGAGATAGGAGCTCAGGGCACATGCAATCCTTGACCTATCTTTCTTGACCTGCCACATTCAACCAGATGTCAAGTATCATTGGTTTTATCTCAAGTGGTTCTTTTCCACTCTTTCACTAGTTTAGGCCTTATCACACTACAATGGAAACAAACTCACTGCAATTGAGTTGATTCCAACCCAGAGCAAGCTTAAAGGACAGAACTGTCCTTGTGCAGAGACTGTGTGAGACTACAAATTGCTCATCATGTGGTAGCAGCCCACCTCTTCAACATGTATGTAAGCAGGCTTCTTTAGGCCTTCTAGTCAAGCAGTTAGAATAGTCTCCTAATTTTGACTTTCTCCTTGTCACTAAACATACTGCCATCAGATTGACCATAAGAAGTTTCAGTGCACTTTCCATGTGACAAATAATACGGAGCACTAATTACATGCCAGCCACTTTTCCAGAAGCAACCATTCTGAGGTGTAATTGGACAGCAAGGCAAGTGCGACAGAGAAGACTAAAGCAGTCGCAGTCAACACACTTCTATAAAAGGTCAAAAGGCAAAAGGTCCTTTAAGGTTTATAGCAAATCCTTGTGGGCTATGTTACAAAAAACAAAAACAAGCTCACTGCCATTTGAGTCAGGCCCAACTCATTGGACACTGCCCCTTTGCACGTCAGAGACTGCCAACTCACAACTGCCCCTGCGCATTTCAGAGACCGCCAAATCACAACTGCCTCTGTGAGTTTTAGACACTAACTGCTGATGGTAAGATAAAGGCTGTCTTTCTTCAGAAGAACAGCTGGGGGTCGCAAACTGCTGACCTTGTGGTTAACCGTCCAACACATTAACCGTCCAACACATGCTCACTACCCCAGCAGGGCTCCATAAATAATGCCCAGACAAATGGGCATTCCTGTGGTCTTATAAAACATTATTTAGAAAACCAGGTGACTGGCTGTAGTTTGCCAGTCCAACAGAGATAGAAGTCCTGGTGGTGTAGGGGTGTATGCATCGGGCTGCTAATGACAAGGTCATCAATTAGAACTCCCCAGCCAGTCTGCAGGACAAAGATGCGTCTTCTGCTCCTCTGATGATTTAAACCACAAGGGAAGTTGAGATCCAGCCCATAGGGTCGCTACGAGTTGGAATTTACTCACTGGCAGTGGGTGGATGTATTGGAATATAGACAGTGAGGAAGATAACGTGGCATTTTATAGAGTGATCAGGAAAGAGCCCTTTGATAAGGTGACATTTGTACCCCAGAGACCTGTGAGTAAGCATATTTTGGAAAAGTGTCACTTTCTCCACCAGGCCTCTTAATGTGGAAATTAGAGTTTTTATTTATGTTCTGTTGATGTGACCACACTAGAAGGATAGGTTCTAAACCCCAAGTCTTTCGACCAGCCTATTATGAGTTTTTGAACAGGAACAGGTACACATGGGCGGATGGCAACTGCCTGGTGACAGTGTATCTATAACAAAGGAAGGTTGAGGATTGCCAGCAGCCACCAAAATACAGAAGATAGGCCCCTGGAGGAATTTGAGCTGTCAGCTTCCAGAAGAAAATAAATTCCTACCCTTCAAAATCACCTGTTTGTGGCAGTTGTTTGGAATAGCTGTACCACTTAATAAAACAGGAGGCAAAACTCTCTGTGGGTAAGGAGTTGAAGATAAACGATTGGAACACAGAGCTACAAAGGAAGGAGGGAGGGAGAAACTGGCTCTTAGTTAAGTATTGAGCCCCAGAATCTAGCCCCACACCCTAGATTTGTCCATTACATGAGGTCTTAGATAGCCCCAAATCCTATAGTTGGGAGTTGTGTCATCTTTAAACAAGACAGTTCTGGCTGAAATGGAGGATAATTCCTTTCCCCAGGAAAGCATTCAAATGACAAGCTTACATGTCCCAACCCCTACCCCATTCAAGAAGCTTTGAAAACGCACTCTACCTCACCATCCCACAACTGGAGGCCATTTTCCTTCCTCTCCTTCTTAGGTTTCCTATTTCCTGCTGGGGCTTTCAGATTCCTGCCTGTGCTCCTGCTCACCTTGAGTAGGCCAAGTGCTTCTTAAGGCAGTCCATACTTGCACACACAGCACTGTAGCAGTGAGTTAGAGATGACTGGTGTTGGGCTACTAACTGCAAGGTCTGTGGTTCAAAATTACCAGTGGTTTCTCTGGAGGTTGTCTAGTTCGGTAAAGTTATATAGTCTTAAAAACCCTACACAGGGTCACTATGATTAGGAATTTTCATGATGGCAGCAGGCTGTGTTTGGCTTGGCAAATGTATGGATAAGCACATACATACATACATACATACATATATGTTCACATGAATCAATATCACACAGCAGTATTCAGAACAATGCCACTTGTTTCAGATGATTACCAATTACCAGATTGCAATAGAGAATTTCATCAAAAATGAATTCAAAAGGCTGAACGTATCATTGAATGAGGGCTTAAGAAAATTAAGAAGTTAAGCATCAGACCATATTTAAATTTCTATAAATCTTATGCTAATTTAACTGGCTTTAGATTTAATTAAAAATGTTTTTCAATTGATAATAATGTAACTCGGATAATTAGCATCAAGTGGCATATAAAGGACATATTTAAAAAAACTAATCTTGAGTATAAATAGAACTAATTAACAATTAAAATAGCACTTTATGATTATGCCTTGTTTATACATGCTGTAATGTCCAATTCATTGTTAAAATTAAATTGGTCATTAATTAAAATCAAAGTTATGTTTTCCCTAGTGTCTCCATGAAGGCGCCTATGAGATGCATTAACTTTTGCATTCTCTGCTTCTGAGGAGGCTTTTGAAGGCCATTCCTGCCTGATATTTATTAGCTTTGTTCTGTAATTAAGGCTCACCTATATTGGGCCATTTATATACAGATATTCTACCTTTTGGGTCATTAGATGAATTGGCCTGGTGACCAATCTAAATTTGCTTGCAGCAGGTACATATCAATATGGAAAATCCCAAAATGGCAAAGACATTTGTGTTCATATGCAGAGTGACGGGGCTGTGTATCTGAATGAGAATGAGATATTAAAGCGTACAAGAAGAATGAGACCACAAAAAAGACTCAGGGACACAGAGGAGACCGGGAGTTTTTCCAGAGGAGACAAGGGCCTGCTACAGGTAATGAGATTGGAAAAAGACATCTGTGCTTGGTGAAAGTGGAGGATCAATGAAAAAGAAGATGTTCAAGGAGATGGACTGACACAGTGGCTGCAACAATGAACTCAAGACTAATGAGAACAGATTGGGCAGTGCTTCATCATGTTGTACACAAGGTCGCTATGAGTTGGCCTTGATTGACTAACGCCACCACTGTAGCCAACAACTACAACAGCAGGTGATGTGGTGGAAGTGAAACGGAATTTAGAACTAGAATGGAGAAGGCCACAGCCCATACAGAATTGGGAGGTATCTGCAAAAGAAAAATATTGAAACTGGAGACGGTTCTGAGATTTCTTACAGAAATACCTCATGAGAAAATGAAAAACAGAATACGGAGGGAGCCCATGGGTGAGCCTCGGGGCAATTCCACATGACTCAACAGGTGGCAGATGTGATAAATGCAGAGGGGCAAGCAGAGAGCAAGAAAGATTACCCAAGAGTGAAGCTGGCTTCCAACGAAAATGGGGGAATTTGTGGAAGACTATTGTCCACTTTCTTGTGATGCATGTTTTGGAGTCCAGGGATGCTGAAGATCAATATGACAGGGTAGTCCTCAAGAGATTGGAAATATAAGCTGGGGGTGGGTCCTGTTCTAGCCATTTACTCTCCAAACCCCACAGACAAGTTATTTGCTCACAGCGTTCCATGAGTTAAAAAAAAAAACAGGTAGTGCAGTAGTTACATCTTGGCTGCTCGTCTCAGAAGTTGGTGGCTCTGAGGTGGCCAGGGGAAGCAGCCTGACCTCTCTAACAGATGAGTCACCACCACAGACTAGAAATGGGGAGGCCAGCCGGAGGCCCTGCGCCTGAGAGCCCAGGACCTTGCCAAATAAGGACATAGTTGAGTCCCAGTCAACCAGGGGCAACTGTCTTTTTTTTTTAAGCACCCCAATAGCCTGCCAGACATAAGATGACCTGCCAGCTCTGGGTGGTGTCTCAATGCCTTTGACCTTTCGGTAGGGTAGACCTGCTGGGGACCTGACCCCAGTACCCTGCCCTTACTTCTCAATAAAACTGCTGTGCTACCCAGTTTTTTAGTCGCTACATTGCTGACATGATGTTGCTTCCATGGAGAAACCAGCCGCATTGGGAGCCACCCAGAAAAGAAGTCACTGTTCCCTATCAGTTCAATCCACTAGCCTCTCTGGGTGAAAAAGAAAAGGCCACCCACTTTAATAGTGGTAACAGCTTTGGAAATCTTACCGGGTCATTTTATTCTCTCCGACAAAGCCGCCTTTAATTGGAAAGAATCAACTCAGTGGAGGTGAGTTTTCGGTTTGGCGCCTGATTTGCTTATCCTTCAATGACAGTGATAAGCCTGAATGGACCCTCCTCATAAGGTGGACATGCTGTGAGATTCGCAGTTCAAAGCCACCCACTGGGGAGAAGATGAGGCAATCTATTCTCATGAAGATGTACACCCTCCAAAACCCTCTAGAAGTTTTCTATGAGTTGAAATTGACTCAAAAGCTGTGGGTTTGGTGGGAGAGAACTAGATGAACTTCACACACTGCCCTCCTCCTTCTCTGTTAAGTGGAGTCTCGCATGCTGTTGTGAACAAGTGTTAATGGAGCTTCTAAAATAAGATGAATTTAGGAAGAAGGGCTGAGAGAGTCTGGTGGTCTGCTGTATACCAGCTCGTGAAAAGTTTCTGGGGCACCATGGTCTTGTCCACACTACTCATGGGAATGGCACACAGCCTAGTAGCACTTTGTGCCCCTGTGGCCAGACAGGGTCATCCTGAGTGGGGACCCACTTGACATCTAAGAGCAGCAGGCACTTCGGATTTCCTACTCAACTACCACTGAAAACAAAGAATCGCAGTGTGCTTCTCATATGCATCCCTTCACTCTTCTTGTCAGTGACAGAATCAAATCTTCCCCTCCGGACAATCATTTTAGTGCTGGGCCAGCAAAGCAGTTATTAACAAGAGGATAGCCTACAGGGTTTGGGTTGATTGTTTGTTTGCTTTAATGACTGTGGAAAGCAGTGCCTGAATAAGAACAAAGGCCCAAAAACCTGTTTCAGCCCTTATCTTTCCAGCCAAAACCTTTTGTTCCTCCTAGTTTTATACCTGTTAAAACTGAAGTGCAGAGAAAGCTAGACTGTGCTGGGACCATGCAGAGGCCAAGTCTTAGGCAGTGTAGGTGCAGCCCTGGGGCTGGGCATCGCACTCAGATGTGGGCACCCACAGTCGACTCCGTGCGCTTGGACCACTCAAAGAGACAAACTTGTCATTCAGCTGGAAACGAAGCTGTGGAAACATTCCCACACCATATGGGCATTTCCCAGCTGACAGGAAGCTAATTTCTGCTCACCAGGAGGCTCATTTCTCCCACTTCGTTGATTCAAGGTTTGCTGGGTGGTCATTTCCCAGTCCACTTAAAGCTGATAGCAGCCCTGGATTTGTTGTGTAGCTTCCTTTGCCCATTTTTTTTTTTGCATAAAAAAAAGCAAATACTCCTAATCATGGGGAGAGGCAGCTGTGACCTTATGTGGGTTTGCTAGAGAAATAGCAACACAATATCCTCTGGACGTGATGTAACAAGACACTGCTTCACCTATCCGCCTCTCGCAGAGTGGAAAGGTCCAGGAGCCTGCAAATGCAGAAACCTCTCCTGTGTGCTGCATGGTGGGGTATACGGAAAAAAAGCTTTCACTTACCAGAGGGGATGGGAGTAATTATTTTGAACGGAGGGGGGTAAGCCAAATAAGCTTGGGAACTTAGGAACAATCGTGGGAGGAGGTATGTTCTTGTGGGATGCCATCACGGTGTACACTAGGATTAATTGCACATCTAAAATTATCCTGAGCCTCGCCAATGCAGATTTTACAGCAATGAAGTGATTCATGAAACTCTAAGAAACCAGGAGGAAGTGCCAAACCCTGCTTGTACCAAATAGAATCGCTGTCACCACCCCTCCCATCCCCAGCACGCCGACCCTTGGACAGTGTATTTTAAAGATGGGGCAGTGTGCAAAAGAGCATAGCTGGACGCTGTCATTTTTCACCCCAAGCAAGAGTTAATAAACAATAACTTCCATGAACCATAGGGAAATATATGAATTACAAGAGTTGGAAGACTTATAACCATATAACTGAGATGGGGTTCAACTCAGGGAGGAGTCCCCATGAGGCACAAATGTAAAGCTGGCAGTTTAGAGTGGACCCAGTGTTGCCTCAGAAGATATGACAGTTCATTACACCCCCCCACCCCAGCCCCACTCCTGGCACCAAGCAGCCTTAGAAAGCCCCAGGGAGCACAGTTCTAATCTGACATATGTGAGGTCAAGCAAGTATTTGAACGTCAATCCTCTGTTCACTGGGTGCTTCTTTTAGAGAACATTTTAGCATTTTTCACAAGGTTCAGCTTCTTCACCTGAAAACAGGAGTGATTGCAGTCAATCAGTGAACCAGCAAAGTGTAATGCTGTAAAGGAAAGCCCCCTGCCCCTGGTTGGGCAGCCTGAGCCTCCTGTGAGCTGCCTGTGGTTCACTCAGGGCTCGATCCAATAACCCTCTATGGAATGGGAAGGATGCAATGGCCACTGCCGAGAGTGTTTGTGAGGCTTCAGTTCAAGAATGCTTAAGAGGCACGGTGCCCGGGTCCTAGCAAGTGCCTGTGGCATTTACTTTTTTATCTTATGCCACCTGAGATTGTGAGATGACTCCTAAGAGCACCGAGGGCACGTGGGATCATTCACTAAGAATGAGCTCCAGCAGCTGGGATTCCACAACTCAAGGCAGTCTTGCTTTGTGTGCATTTTATCAGTTCAGGCTCAACATCACATGTTTCTTAAAGTTTCTGTTGCTGAAAAAGTAGAAAATGTACACCCCATATAACTCTCACCTGAAAACAAAACATAACAAACCAAGGAAGCCATTCCAGAGTCTGCAGCAGGTAAGCAGCTGCCAGCGACTCTGCTGCCCTCGGCGTTCCATGCATCCAGCCCTGCAGCAGCCGCATCTCATACCCTCTGGAGGGTGAGTTCCCTCTTAAAGCTCCACCCAGCCCAGTGAGCAGAATAATGCTAAAGCTTTGAGACTATGGAGAAGATTGATGGGGAAGTCAAAAACACAAACTGGGTAGTAGGAGGAAAAAAGGGATAGAATAAGTGCATATAGCTGCTTGCAGGTGCATGTGAGTGTGTAAAGAAAGACGCTGTGGCCTGAGCCCCGGTGGTGTAGTGGTTGTGTGTGGGACTACGGCCCACTGGGACGGAGGTTCGGTTCTAGCAGTGGGGCTGGGCCTCCTACTCCCACCACCGGAGAGCAGTGATGCTCCCCCCAAAACAAACAAACAAACGAAAAGACACTGTGAGGTGCCAGAAACTCCCTGAGCTTGACAGACAAGGGGGATATCTAGGTGAGGAGGCAGGGAGGCAGGGAGGGGCCAAGATGGGAGTCTAGGAGTCATTCATTGAAGATGTTAACATGAATCTGCATTACATGAGCAAGAGAGACAAAGCAAGTTGGCTGACTGCATCTGGAGCAGGTCAGGGTAACAACAGCAAGAGAGGAGAAAGAGTATACATAGGGCAAATAAAAAGTTCCCATGAACATCAGAATAATGTTAGGTAATAACAGTTATTACTAAGTATGATATTTTACCGTTTTACTACTTCACATGACTTTATTTTTTAGTTTTTTTTTAGGCATCACTGTTCTCTGGTGGTGGGAGTAGGAGGCCCAGCCCCACTGCTGGAATTGAACCTCCATCCCAGTAGGCCACAGTCCCGTGCACAACCACTACGCCACCGGGGCTCAGCCCACATGACTTTTTTCATTTAGTGCTTCCAGCACTCTCATTTTATAGAGCAGAAAACACAGACTCAGAGAGGTTAGATAACCTGCTTCAGATTCCTTGGCCAGTAGAAGATGGAAAGGAGGCTAAACCAGAGTGGGTTACAGTAATTAGAGAGACAGATCTTTAAACCATCATAATCTGAACAATTTTAGGGACAGAGAGAAGGAGAGTAGCAATAAATGTAGTAATGACAATGACTGCCATTTTCCTTATCACTACCATTATTGCTGGATGCTGCACGCTCTTACACATTCTTCAAACCTTACACACTCTTACATACTTCATACACTTTATACTCATCCATACCTTATATACCATACACACCCTTACATACCCTACACACCTCACAAACCTTACACACTCTTACACATCCTCACACACCTTTCCAGACATAATAAAGATGGGCCTGATGATCTCCTTGCAAGAAATCAGCCACCAAAAAGCCCGCAGAGCACAATGTTACTCTAACACACATGGCGCTGTCATGGGTTGGAACTAAGTGGTCATTTATTACTACTGGCATTTGGGGCTGGTTCTGTGACTATGTGTATAACCCGATCTCATTTAGCCTTAGGGACAGCTTGGAATGCTGAGGGTCCCTAGCCCAAGTAAACAGAAAAAGAAACTTGCCCAAGGTCACACAGCTAGTAGGTGGTAGCTTAGGGATTTCATGTCAGGTCAACTCCAGCAGCGGGACTCTTAAACTTCCTTGCAACATTGTTTAAATACAGAGCTATGGACGATTCATTTGTTGTATGTGATAATTACCTGGTTCCCTATTGTGGGATCAAAGAAGTTCCTGAGATTTTGAAAAATAGTTTTAATGGCATAAAATTCACATATCACACAATTCAATGTCCCACACATATTAAGGGGAGTTGTGAAAGCACCACCTTAATTTTATGACATTTTCTTCCTTCTTGTATTCATTATTGTAGGCTCTCTGTTTCTGCCCCCCACCCCCGACTTTCCTTATCATGCCCTGAGGAAATTATTAATCCAATTATAGACAATAATAACTGTAGTACTTCCTGGAATGAAAAACAAAAGATTCTAAGGTATTTCTGCCAGTGTCTGCATCTAAATTCTTCAGAGGTTTCTCAGGGAACTTAGTATGCACTTGATTATGATGGCTGGATGGCTGGTCTATACAGATAGGATAAAGCTATATTATAATTCTTCATATAACTACATATGCTAACTCAGGTCCAACTACATTGGTAGACATGCCACAAAGGTTTTAGAAGGTGGAAAATTTTCTTCAGGGGATTGGATTCCAGGCACAATCAGCTACTCTGCTTTGAAAGACTTACATAATACCAAGCAGCATCAAATCAGTTTAATAATTGCAATTGTCTTACCTAAAACTCTTAATCTCTCAGCGCCTACTACAACTTCATGGTCGTCTGCAGAGAAGAGCAATTTTCCAGCAACTGTTTTTACCTCAAATTTTTTCCCATAAGCTTCTACAGCTTTTGGACCTAGAAAGTAGAGACAGAAAACATGAATTCCATTGTCTTTGATAACAAAACCTTTTCATAGAACATATACCTCTGAAAAGATGACATGCAACTTAAATGGAAGTAAACCAATCTTTAGAAGCCACTCATGCAAACCAGCCTTGTGACTTTAGTCATACTGTCAATTATTTTGTGTCATAGACTCTTGAGCTATGATTTTAAAGTACATCATGTCTTCTCTTTCAGTTAGATTTGTAATTTTTTTGCTTGAGTATATAGGGACATTGGAAGCTCACCACCCTTTGAGATGACCCTCATATCTTACCATCATAAAGGGGTTCCTCAAATTCAGCTGAAATATGCCTCACTCGATTCAGTGGCCATATTTGACTACAGATAAACTCAGTTTCTTCCGTGTATAGATGATTTCTTGGCAGAAAAGGTTATTCTGCAATTAATTTCCTTGGAAACTGTTGATTTTTTATGCTAGTATGAGTTTGTGAAATAATTCCATTTTCCATGAATGCATTTCAGATACAAACAACAACAATAAAATGAGTTATCCCAAGACAATAGATTGCTGTTTATGGAGGTGAGGCTATTGTGGCCCATAAGGAAGACAAGTTCTATGATTTCATAGTGTGTGTATGCTAATGAAGAGAGATATAAAGTAATAAATGTATCAATAAATGAGAAATTTGTGGGTCCTATCCAAAAATGAAAGATTTTGTGTTAGAATTTCTAGAAAAGAAAACCATTCAGAATATAAACTGGATCTGAAGTTCACGTGTTGCTCAAGCCTAGGTCTGCCTTAAAGTATTAGGAAAATTTGAGAGTATCATCATCTCCACAAAGGAGCTCTTGTGCTATTGTCACTTCCATGTTAGGATGCTCCACAAGGTTGGTGGTTCAAAGCCACCAGGAGGAGAATGAGACTGTCAACCCCCATAAAGATTTATAGTCTCAGAACCCCCATAGAACAGTTCTCTATTGTATAGGGTTGCCATGTGTTATGGCACTGGGCTTTCATACTGACCAAATACAGCCTGGCTAGATCAGTGTTTTAAATTGCCAGTGGGGTGCTGGGTAATTTTTTTTCTCAAGAGGAAGTTGTAGGCTAAATAAGTTTGAGAACTTATGGTCTACACATGTTAAAATGGATGTAAGGAAACTGGGCTGAAGACATTGTGCTCCAGAGACAGTTGTATTTCATCCCAGGCAGATAAATCTAATGCAAGACCCTCAAAATAAATCTCAGTTCATTCAAAGACATTGGGCTATTCTTGAGGTAGCCAGTTCAAATCCACCAGTCACTCTGCAGGAGGAAAATGAGATTGTTGGCTCCCCAAAAAATTTAGTCTCAGAAACCCTAGACAGGGTATCTGTGAGTGATTCTAAATACTCACAGTAGTTAGAATGGCAGTAGTGCGTGTCTGTGCGTGTGTGTGTGCGTATGTGTGTGAGAGAGAGAATTTATGGATTCCTTCAAGGTATATAATAGGGGATGTGCAAGAGTTTTGTTTGCTTTTGCTAAATATATATATATATATATTACTTTTAGTCCTTTTATTGAGAACTCTTACCAATATCATAACATTCTAGAGTTCAACTATGTCAAGCAATAAAGTACAAGTGCTACCACAGTTTCAAAAAATTGTCCTTCTTGAACTAGATATCAGCTCCCATCTAACCCCTCTCTCCCCCACTTTACCCCCCAGGACTCCCCATTGTTTTTCTCTATTCTTTTATAATCACTCACAAATACCCTGTCTAGGGTTTCTGAGACTAAATCTTTATGGGAGCCAACAGTCTCATTTTTCTCCTGCAGAGCGACTGGTGGATTTTTTGCTATATCTTACACATCCAATATATCTATTCACACACAATACTGTTGCTCATTCCTATAAGTAGGGCTATGCAGTCATCAATATTATCAATGTGTGCATTCGTTTTATGTGATGGCTAAGATGTATTGGGTCTTATTGGTCACACCTAAATGTTCAATAAAAGCAGTCTTTTTTGGAGTGGCTATCATTTACTGGGGTGGAAGCGGAGGTGGATAATGAAAAAATAATGAATGACTCACTGGCCCCAGAAGGGGTGTCCAGTGAGCTCTTTACCTAATCAGGATTCATTAGTCACATGACAAAGTCGGGTGTGTCTGGGGCTTTGCCTTCACGGGCATGAGCGATATCGTTAGACTTGGTCCCTGAGGAGTCAAGGGGATCTCCATTTTGCACACAGCAGATGTACTCTGGACACATGAATGGGGTGATGAGCCACCCAAGCGAATACACTAAAGAGACTAACCATCAGACAGCACAAAGCATGATTAAGTCATTTGCTTTTCAGGACACACAATGAAATTTACCAAGGGCCAGAACTATTTGGGTGGATAAAGCTCAGTAATTGGGAGTTTTTGCCAAAACCCCACAGAGAAACTGCTGGCTCACTGGTGCAGACGGCTTGCTCTTTGTTGATTTCACCCGGGGCTGCCAAAGTTCCCTAGATGTGTTCTGAATCTTAAAAAACAAACAAACAGTGATTCTAGAGGGAAAATCAAATGGTAGTCGAGACTGTTC